>PVMI01027801.1:0-16962 GCA_008528875.1 Aulacorthum solani
AATATTTATGGTAGTAAATTCGTCAATAATTATTCGTGGTATGTATTTTTAAAACATTCACTGTCACATAAATCATAATATATATATATATATATTTAAAAATTAAACGTATGGCAAATTATTTCGAGCAATTGTAAATTAGTTATTATTTTACTTTCGTGCTGTACACAGGCATCATGAATTTTATTTTGTGTATTTTGGTTTTTTTGTCTTGTGTTTTTGTTCAAATGACTAGAGCATTCGTCTAATTGCAAAGACCTCAAAACACTCTAGAAACTTTGATTAGCCGATACAACCAATTTATTGAACGAACTGTTCCATCCTTCACTAAAATTATTCGTCCTGTGTGAGTTCTTAATTGTTTGGTGTCTCACATTCCAAATTTCAAAAGGGAATCTTGGTGCACCATTCTTTCCGTTAATATATGTTGATTCAAAATAAAATATTAATGGAAATAGTTCTTGAGTAAAAGTTAAATACGTATTAACTATTTCATTAAGTATTTCTTCAACTGGTAAAAACGCTAAAGATGTTATCATTTTACATTGTTTTGCAATTTGTACGTTATCTTTATACATTTTATACGTTATTTTCAAATTCAGCTCTTATAACGTATAATTGAGCGAAAACACTCGAACATTTAAAAGTTCCATCCATAAACCAAAGTGAGGCTGATTACAATATAGTTAAGGCTCGAGAAGTTGCAAATATCAACATTCTATTTTCACTTTCGCTGTCGTAAATTAAAAATTCTTTTGACTCACCACCCATAGTTGTTTTCCATTTCTCGGGCAATACAAATTGCATACTCCTAGGTTCTTCAGGAACATTTTTACGACGTGCTCGACGGATAGTTCTACGTATTGAATCAGTATTTCCTATTTTATTACGTACGTCTTCTGCAATACAAGCAAAAATCATTTTAAAAATCATATAGGTAATAATATATATAATCATTAATCATAAATCAAATTATCAATACAAGTATTATCTATAAATTGATTTGATTGTAGATAGTAGATATAAAAATTATCTCGAAAAAATATTTATCTTATAATTTTCCAATGATTGACATAAATGCCAAGACGAAATAAGAAGAATAAGTATTGTATAAAAGTGGGAAGTATTAAATATAATAAAATACGCAGTATGTATAATTGTTTTTTAGATTAAAATCATACTAACCATTATTTTCATGAATTACAGATAGAAGAATTTGATTTATTGATTCTCTACTATTTACAGATCGGCTTTTCATATTAGTTAATGCAAGGTTTTTCAGCTTCAATGTTTCATCACTCGATTCGTGGTTATGATCAGTCCATTTTGTAAATAATTCATACTATGGCCGAAACATACAAAAGTATTTTTTTTAAATATAATAATAATATGATTTAGGTATTATGAAAATAATATGATGTTTAACTTATAACTCACCGGTTCATTAAGGTTTGTTGCTACTTTCCCCGTACACGTCACTTTATTACACTTCCAACGGATATTAGATTGGTTTTTTCTTAAAATAGTATATTCATACCCATTTTTAAAAATTTTTGGCTTGAGTTTGCTAGTTTGATTTTTGTTCATTTTATAAAGTGAATAAGTTAATATTTTAATACTTTTAATGCTGTAGCCTGTGACACCAAACACATGTCTCATACTAATCGCGATCATGATTCGCAATCTAAAGTTTTGAGAAATTTAATTTTATCTCATCTTTTAAGATATATTTCCCGGTTTATTTATACCGTACACTTGTCCGCGATATGCAACTTAAACAATAGATAGTACAAACTGTCCGTTTACCCGTTCTCACGGATGCTGTGGCTATCTCCTATCCTCCGGATACATGCCTACTCTCACGGTTCTATATACGTATTCGTTATGTTTTATTATTCATCTGTGTAGTTCGTGGAAAAAGATAATAGGTCGTCAACTGTTATATATTTTTATAACTCGTTGTACTTTATTACTTCTTAGAATTCCATATAGTTATCCTTTCAATCACATATGTAAATCTCCTGAACGTTTCTCACACAGGTGCTTACTACTTTGGTTTCGGTTTCTTTTAGACAGTCATCTGTCATTGTACCTTTCCACCCTATTCTATACGAAGGTTGCGCTCATGACTATCGTTATTTATTATGAAACGCGGGACGCCAGTCCATAGCAATACATTTATTATACACCTCAATGTATTCTTCAACGCATAATTGAACATTATCTAATATCAGAAACATTATCATTACTTAATCAAGAAGTAGATATGAAGAAATATATTTATAAGAAATTTACCAAGTATATCATTTTCAGGATCTTCAAAAATGAATCCTACATTTGATTCTACAGTATTTTCATGACCACTCACTAATGATGGGCTAATCAAAGAGAGTGCATCTTTTTGAACATCATTCAGCTGAATGTCACAAGTTGGTCCACCCCCAATACCTCCAATGTGTCTTTTTATAGCCTCTGCTTTTGTTTTTGTCGTTCTTCTTGTATCTTGCCATGTCTAAAATTTACAACAAGTGAGTCAACACTTTAGTGTAGACTGTAGATGGATAAATTCATAATACTATCATACTGTAACACTTATAATCACATCCGAAGAACCAAAATCCACAAATTAAGTTTTCTTAAAATTGACTCTGTTTAGGTTGATTTGGATGAGTTCAATGATTGTTTTATAGAAATACCAATTTTTTCTTACTTGGCGTTGGTTCTAATATATTGAATTATTATTAAGGCCTCACAGACCAAATATTACAAATCATATTATATTAAACCAATTCAAATTCAAATTAGTACAAGTAAGATTATAAATTTTTAATTTGATCATACAGGATTAAAATATTCATAGTACATTATTTCATAATTATTTAAAGAATCATAACTATCCAATTATAGAATAGTAAATTTGTAAATAAAATATAATACATTATTAATAAAATTGAAAATAATATTCTCTTGCAAGCTACATTTAAGTATTAAATTAAGTAGTTAACTTACTTTTTTCCATTTGTCTCCGCTCTTCATTGCTCCTGGCAAAGCGTTCAGTTGATCTGCTATGATTTGCCATTTATGTTTAGCAGTCTTTTGGGTAAATGTAGGTGTAAATTTACAGGTGCACAAAAATGGATCTTTGGCCATAAGATCAACCAAATATTTCATTTGTGATTGCGTTGGCCTTGATTTAGACATAATAAATGTAATGTAGATTGTAGGTAATGAATAATAGGAATACTACAACAACTACGGACTAAAATAGTTCACAATAGGCAGTCGGTGCAAAATAAAAAAATTAACTAGGTATTTTGTAGGAACTAAACTATAGTAGGTATTGACTATATTGAGGAATGTCAATGTAAATATTGTCCGTGTCCCGTGATAAAAGATAAAATTTATTATTTCGAACTTGTTTGAGGTTAAAATCTAGATTTTCCATAATGACCACAGTGGTTCATTCGATTACTTTATCGCATGCGACAAGTGATAAAATCTTATCGTTTTCTGTTCAAGAATACCGATTATATCGACATGCGCAACGAATAAGGCAGTAACTCAATTTTCACTACTTTTCACTAGAAGCAAATTAAAGTTTGAATTACAATTCTTATTCCCATATTATTTGGATTTTATTGAAACTTAAATAACATTTTATTTGTGTAGAACTAAATTTGGCCTGATATCAATTTCACTAAAGTTTGGATTTTCCTTGAGTTACTGTCATTTTTGGGGATAAAATATGACCAATATAAAGCAGTAACTTCTTCTTTATTAATATAAAACAAAATACAAAATATCTTTTTTACTTTGAAAATATAAAATTATAAAATAATAATATTATTATAATAGTAAAGTGAATAATATAATATATTATTATATAATCAATACCAATAGATTCCTTCTTAATAAGAACATAATATGTTTGTAAAAAACAAATAAAAACCTTTTTTCATAATTTAAAAATATAAATTGCAATTAATAGTAATAAATAATAATAACATTAGGAACCTTTAATAATATAGTAAATATTATATTATATTATAATCATTAACAATACCAGTAAATCACTACTTATTTTTGAAAAAAAAAATAAAACATCATTTAAAATATAAAATGTAGTAGTAATTAATAAGAATAAGGAACTTTAATAATATTATTTAAGTCATTTTTTTGATTTGAGATTTTCATAAAATGAATGATATGTTTTAGGGATAAGACCCTTTTTACATAGAGTTAATAAGTCTTGGATTTTTGCTTCTTCTATACACAGTTGTTTTTGATATGCTCTTGTGGGAATTATGTGTTTGTCATATCGGCCTCTTTGTCTTTTTTTTATAACATTAATCTGTATGAAATCTGTTGAACTTAAATTGTACTTTATCTGAATTACATGAGGAAGTTCAAAATTAACAGATACTTCTTTTATATTATTCCACTTGATTAATGTTTTGTCATCAGAATTTTTCNNCTAGTGGTTTAAAATCCAAGAAATCATTGTAAGACATTTCGAAAACAGTATAAGGTTCACCTTTTACTTTGGCGCATCGAATTAATGTTACCCATTGATCAGGCATGTAAATTATTTTACCTTTTTGGCATTTTCAATGACAGAGTGCATTGAATCACCCTCATTTTGGGTGTGACCACGTTCTAAAAATCGGTGAGTTATTTTAAGTTTTAAAGTGTATGAGGCATACTCCCACATACCATAAACAAAGCGGTTACGATTCTGTCCACCACAGTTGTCTGAATAGAATACAACTTCTTTAATACCTTGATCCTTGATTATTTTCAAAAACTTATATAGACAAGTTGCAATTTCATTGGAACCTCTATTACCCTCTGATTGATGCCACACAAAACAGTATCCATGTTTTTTTCCAATATCATAGATCGTGAAATTGTATGTTGCGAATTTACGCTTGTAATAAAAACTGCTAACATCACCCTGTGGTGTGATGAGAACTTTTTCAAGATCAAAAACGGCCACACAAAATTCTTTGTCTTTTTCATTTCTTACTTTGTCAAAATTCTTTTTTTCTCTAGCAATAGTTTTATTTTGAATATGTTCACTATACAAATCTTTTTCTTCCTCTTGATCTACAATACTCAGCATCTTGTATCGCTCACAAACATCACCTAAGTCTTTTTTTGGCTTATGAAAACTATAGTTATATTCATTAAATACATCTGTATATTGACGTAAAGTTGTATTTTTTGTTTTAATACTCACATCCTTAGTAGAAATCCATTCTTGAAACAACCTATGCATCTTTCTAAATATTGTTTTTTTGTATTTTCTCTGTTATAATGTGATTCTACTACTGGGAAATTGTTTATATGTTCACGGACATTATTTTTTAATTCATCTGAAATTTTGTGTGGTCGGGTTGTATGTCTTCCTCGGCTATCAGGTAAAATTGTCACAGAATTTTCAAGCTTCTTACAAACTGTATGAACAACTTTGTCTGAAATTGACAATGTATTGAGGAACATAGTTAGACATACTTGAATTTCAGTGCCATTTACATTAAAATAATATTTTCTGGAATATTTTCTCCGTTGATGATTTTGAGTAGTTGTAATTTGTTTTTTTTTTATTATTTTGACATGTTTTCCAATAAAATCTCACTGTCTAGTATGATCCCTAAGATTCCAATAAGCCTCAAAAATGTTTGCACGGATTTCTTCATTAATTTTATCATTACATTTTAAACGGCATTTTAATGAGCAAGAGGTTTAATTTTTTTCCCTGAAATTAATTTACCTTTCCTATTTAAATGTTCTTTACCAGAGCTTACACATAATTTGGTTTTGTTGTCAAACCATTTATCAGTCTGCCGAATACGCTTCCTAGTTAATTTTTCTTTTGGTGTAATTCTTCTTTTTTTTGAATTTATCTGAGGTAATTCTTCACACTATACATAAAATAACATTTTAAGTTAAGTATACAGAGAGGCACTAAATATTTATTTTAATTAAATATTACATTAAAAATATCTAACAATGAGTAGTTAAATTAAAATATGTTCAAATTAACATAATTTACCTAATTTAAATAATATTTAATCAATCAATGTATCTTTTATTTATTAAACTAGTTTAAAAAAAAAATAATGATTAGGTATACACAAATAATAAAATAATTGTATGTTAAAATAATTAAAAACTAATATTTACTAATTTATGCTTCTATAATAATGCTTTAAATAACATTAAAGTATAGGTGATCAATATGTTTAATTATGATTTATTACCTCAGCCAAATTCATGCTCTGATCTCCAGCAGTGTTAATTTCTGGTAAATAATCAGGATCTTTGTCACTGTCATCAAAATAGTCTTCCAAGTCAAAATCTTCATCACTACTAATTTGTCCATAAGAATAAAAACTACAAATACTGCTGGTCTCTAAAGACATTGCATCAATGTCATCGTTGTATAGATGGTTTTCTGAAATCTGATGGATTTAAATTATAATTATAATACAAACTAATATAAATTATAATACTATATGCTTCAAAAATTTAAATACATAATACTTACATCCATATTGTAATATTTATTGTTAACTGTTTCCCTCTGAACATTAAAATCAAAAAGAAATCAAACAATTTCTTAAATGTACAATATCAAAACTATGAATCGTGCTATTGAACTAATTAATAATTATTATAGTCATAATTTATAATAATAATATAATATTATGATATTGATTATAATATTATCATTGTTGCTATTAACATCAAGACGAAATTGTAAGTTAATTTTAGTTATCTTTGATTAACCTATTAATATATAATAATATAAAGCAGAGAACCTAATAATAATATTGTACTGTAGTACCAACCATTCAATAATACTATTAAATTGACTGTATCAACTATTATTGCATTTAAAAACTTAAACAGTGATAACAATATTCTATTATTATAATTTGTAAATATAATTTAAAAATAAATATTAAGTATGTTATAATAATAATATTACACGTGGTCTCTACTTACTGCCTAGAAAGAAAAAAACATCCCGAAGAAAAAAGAAGTAACTCAATTTACATCCATCTTCGATGGTAAAATGTATTTTATGATGACGTAACTCAAGTTGATTCTTTTTTCGTGGGATTTCACTAATTTCCAACTATTTTTAGAACGGTTTTACTGTGTTTAAAATCATGATACAGTTACTGCCGTTTTCGTCGGAGATAGTGCGAACAAATGTCTATTGCGTCATAGCAGTAACTCAATTCTTAATTTTTTTGAGTTACTGCCTTATTCGTTGCGCATGTCAATATGTCGCATGCGATAAGAATTAGTTACCTTTGATAAAATCGATGACTTTTATCGCATGCGAGAATTAGTAGCATGATTTCAAGAATTGGCATCCAGTTGCTACTAATGGTCCTACAATATCTAAACATAATTTCTCAAATGGTCTAGAACTCGTAGTCGTAATGACCATTGGACTCCTATGATGTTTATTAATGACAAAAAGGACAGTTTTTTATATACTCTTTTACTTCCTGTTTCATATTTGGCCAATTAAATTGCCTTTTTATTCTTTTTAATGTTCTCTGTATTCCTCCATGCCCTCCTAATTTAGAATCGTGAAATCGTTTAAAAATAATTAACTTTTCCTCTTTTGTATATTCTTATTTGGTACAAATTATAATTTCTATATTTGTGTTAAAAAAAAGGGAAATCCTGAGGAAAATTGCTGGTTTAAAGAGAAAAACAAAAAAGCAGATTTTAAAACTGTCAATAACTCTGAATTGGAAATTGAACTTAATGAGAACCAAAAACACTAGAGGCACCACCATTAATAAGAATCAAGTTACAAAAAAATGACACTTTAAACGTTTCTGGATTTTATGATTCAGGTTCAAATGTGTCATTAGCTAATGCAAAATTACTAAAAATACAGCAAAAACAATATACAAACAATAAACAAATAGTAAACTTGAGGACAAGTAATGGTGAAAAGAAAACAAAAGAAATGGTAATATTAAAAATAAATATTTATATTATAGAAAAATTTATGGATATATTCATAATAGATAATGAACATTTTAACTATGATTTTCTAATTGGTCTAGATTGTATCAAAAATTTCAAATTATTACAAAATGAAGAATTTAAAATTATACAATATAACAACCAAGAAAAAAAGAAGTTAACATCAAATGACGATTATACAAATAATAATAACTACAAAAAAGATAATACTTCAAATTAAAAAAATAACAAAATTCCTGATGCACTAGGTGAACAAAATGAAGATAATTTTTTAAACCTCCAACTTGATGATAGTAAAAATAAAACAAATAAATCTGTATAACTGTGTTATGTGAGATACAAATATGAAAATGTCATTACCGAAGACATTTTATTCGTAACCACTGTGGTACACACAAAATATTTTGTAAAATTAATTAATTTATATAGCGAATTTATTACTATTTTTTTAAAATTAAAATGTTTAACTGTTAAAGTTTAAAATGAAAAATTAATATTAATATAAGTAAATACAAATGTGTTTATTTTGTTATATCTAATTCTATAATTTGTAATATAAAATAGTTATTATAATTTTGGTTATGATAAAATGAGATGTTTTGTAAAAAAAAGGTATTCGACAAAAAAATTGGTAGGAGGCCCGCGATTTCTAAAAATCTTTCATCGGGGGTCCGTGTTCTACAAAAGGTTATGAACCGCTGGTATAGGCTAATAATATTTTAAGTATTAATAATTTTTTAGGTAACATATGCTTAGAAGCGTTAAGTCCGAAAAAAAATGATACATTTTTTCGGATCATTTCAAAAAACAAATGGATATGAATCCTAATAATCCGAAATCCCGGCTTATGCCAAATGCTGTTCCCCGAGTAGCATTTTCTGGGTTAAACGTCGGTTTTTAAAAACTGAGTTCTAATGTCAGTGATAACACTGTTGATCAACATTTATGGAAAACCCAGATGGTTCACAGAACATTTTTATGCACGGATACTGACCAAATTATTTGTCATAGGTTTAGTGTCGGTTTAATAGACACTGAACCGTGCACTTATTGTTCTGTTAAACTTTAACATTAACTGAACCGTTTACAGCGTTCATACAAAGTTTTTCTACTACGCGTTTAAAAACGTAATATGCACTGTATACACTTATAATATCTTTATCAGTTATTATATTGTATACAATAACAACTGTTATATATTTATAATATATGTATTTATATATAACAATAATATAAATGGCGGTAGATATTTATAAATACGAAGCGGCTTTTAATATGATTATTAATTATATATATACATATACAATATAATATCTATAATTATAATTTGTATTATATATTTTTATTATTCTTTTTGTTATTTCCATTCTAGTAATATTTTTGTCTGTAATATTTTATTTACGCGCGCTTCTATAAATAATGATTCTATACAGATTACCGATTGATAGTGTTATTGAATTTCATTTCATTTCATATTGTTGGGTCGAACTGTCGAAAGCCAACCTTGTAAGGCTAATGTGAGCTGTGATTTTTATACTATTCGTTTATTCATAAATGAAAATCTTATACTGTAACTTTTATACCTTAATATTTCAAAATTGTTAATTGCTAATTATTGATATAGACGTCGGTTTTTCAATTTCCAAGTAGTTGCGGTGTATATTATTGTACAATTTAAAATGTATGTACATACTATATTATTTATAATTTATATATTTTAATAATTAATAGTTTTAGATATTAATTTTGACTATTATACCTATTTTAACACAATTAATTCAATCTAATAATGCAAAATGTTTGTGTGTTGAATATTTCTGTGTTGTTAATTATTTTATTTTAATTAGTGTGTAATTTGTAATATATTTATTGTTCTTAATTGTACCCATTGAACTAGCTTTGAATAACTTCAAAATCTTTCTAAAAAGTAACTAGTCCTGTGGAGCTATGTACACTACACAATATAATTAAATATAAAATGTAGGTACATACATTATATTATTATCTATACTACAGGCAGTGTTGGGGAAGTTACTGTTTTTTGGTAATTAAATTACATTTCTTTTGAGTTAAAAAGTAACTCAATTTGACAATTTCAATAGAAATTCTCTTTTTCAAAAATATCACTGGAGCCTAACATATAACCATGTATTCAATATGACAATACATAAACTAAACAGGTATTAAATAATGACAATCAACAATATGAAATTATTAACAAATAGGTACTCATTTTTCTACACATTTATATTAAACTTTTTTTTCAAATTTATTTTAAACGAAATTGCATTTTCAAAATTACAGTCACTAATTTTAGATTGCTTTTTAGTGCATATATTAAACCAAATAATGTAACAACTAATTAAGTAATAATTACTACAAAAAAGTAACTCAAATAACATATAAATTAGGTACTTATAATAAAATGTACCTAATTAAATTACCATCAAATTACTTAAAAAGTAATTTTATTAAAGTTACTCCTCAACACTGAATACATGACAACAGTCGTATGATGGGTTATATACCTACATAAGTACATAACTATGTTTAAATTTTAATTTATGTCTATTATATTATACCTATAGGTAATAATATTTAGTATTATTTATCTTTATATGTGTTTTGAACCGTTTACTTTATTGTTTAAATATGGTTATAGTATTATAACTTATATAAGTACTATCTTATTTTTAATATACAAGTATTTATTTTTATATTAACAATTTAAAAGGTCAGTTTGTTACTTATTATCGAAACTGAAATTATATTTTTTAATAGGTCAAAGTCCACTAGGTATCGTCATAGAAAAAGGGCTGCACTATCAATATCGTCTTTATTTTCTTCTAGTTGTGATGAATCCTTGGAAAATAATCCAAATCCTCTTGAAGTATTGTTTCAAAAATACCTGAGTTTGATATTATAAATGGTACTCCATTTGATTATATGCACAGTGTTTGCATTGGAGTTATGAAAAAAATGTTGCTGTTTTGGACTGGAGGTGTGAAACGACACCACTTAGCTCTTCCAAAAAATTTGTTATTTGTTTTAGATACAAAATTAAACAGTTTAGGACAGTATTTACCTCATGAATTTCAAAGATCTCCAAACGAGAATAGTAGAAAACACCCAATTCATGATGCATTTCGTCTTAAGGCCACAGAACTGAGGCAAATTTTACTTTATACTGGCATGGTTATTTTTCATGATGTAATCAGTAAAGAAGTTTATAATCATTTTTTGGAACTTTGTGTTGCTATAAGAATTCTTTCTATTGATAATATATCTGATGAGTATAATGAATTTTCCAAAAAATTAATTTATCACTTTGTTGCTTCATTTGCCCATATTTATGGAAAGTGTTACATGTGCCATAATATTCATACATTACTTCATTTATCTGATGATGTGAAGAAATTTGGGTCATTAAATACATATTCGGCATTTCCTTTCGAAAGCTATATGCAACCATTAAAAAAAAAATTAAAAGTGGTGTAAAACCGTTATCGCAAATGGTACGACGCTATACTGAAGAAAAAATACTTTGGGATAGTCGAACATCAAAAACTGAAAGTTATAATGTGCCTTTGAATTTTCAATGCATAAATAAAAGTCGTCCATTTACAGATAATAGTTGTGAACCCCAATTTACAGGTTGGAAAATGAAAAATTTTGTTTTATAATTAAATAAAGCTGACAGTTGTATAAAAACTAAAAACGGAGATATTGTACAGATAGAAAATATTGTTACCTCCAAACTGAATAGTGATGATATATTAATAATTGGACGGAAGTTTAATAAGTTAACAAACTTTTTTGATAATCCTTGTTCTTCACATTTATTAGGTATAGAAAGTGCATCTAATCTAAGTCATATTCAGTCTTGGAAGTTAAGTGATATTAAAGAAAAAATGATGTGTCTTCCATTGACTAATATTAATGTTTTTGTAATTTTGCCTTTACTGCATTTACAATAAATTAACACCTATATTTTATATTTAAAAATTAAATATTTATTATTAGGTATATATATATAAAATTAGATAATTTGTAAATAATATAGTTACTAATTTATTTTCGTATACCTAGTTAATTTATTCTATAATGTATTATATTGAAAATGGTTTTTGTTATCCTTAAAATCCTTATATTGAGATTGTTCAGTGTTGTACCTATACAAAATATACTACAATAGTAGTTGGGTAAATATTTTTTAGATAGTATTAAAATATGTATATAGATTTTGAACTTTGTAGTAAAATTAATAACAATTCATTTAACAGTTCATAAATGATACTAAAAATATATATTTCATTTGTTTAAATTTTGTATCAAAGTATTGTGGTTTCTTAGGACTTGGTATGTTGTTGTTTTCACTAAGACAAATGAGGTCCAACATGTTCCAAACACATGGTTAATAAATAAGAAGATCTGTTGGTTCCCATACCTCCAAAAAGATCGAAAAGAAGTATATTTCTCTATGTCACAAGTTGCTAATATGATATCGAAACATACGGCTCCCAATTCCAATGATGGTGCAAATTATAAAGTAAAATCAGTTGCAGGACCGTTTGGTAATAAAAGTTAACTATATTTTTCTAATAAATATGTCTTAATAATGTTACTGATATATTAGAATAAATTAGTCATGTGTATATATATATATATATGTACTTAAATACTTGATAATTTTTAGAAAAAGAAAGTCAATCAAAAAAATTATCTAAAGCTTGGTCAGAACCAGATACGTCAGATGATGGTAGTTATATATCTCCAATAAGATCATCTCCTAAAAAAAGGAAAATAATACCAACATGTAATCGCCAACTTGAAAAGGAATTTTTGGAACCACCTAAACCACCTACCGCACCTATATGTAATATTAATAAATTGTATATCTTAAAAACATAGGTATTTAAACATATTTGTAACTTTTCTCAATGTTATAGCAGCTAGATCTAGTACACATTTTGGTTTTATTTTGTCAGAGACAAATGATGTATTACAAGGTTTGAACTCCAGCTCAATCGATGAATATAAAGAAAATAATATGAATAGTACGTAGTATTGTATGATGACTATTTAATTATTTGTTGATAATAACAAAATCAATATTACTTATTCATTTATAAAATATGTTTAACTTATTAGTTTTTTATTGTTACCTATTATATAAATATAGATACTACAGTCATTGGTACCTTAGTTCGAACATTGGATAGTTCAAATAATGCAATCAGTCCACAAAATATAGAAAATGTGGAAAAAAGTAAATATATAAATTACACTTATATAATATGTTGGAATTTGGTAAAAGTTTGTCAATTAAAAATATAATTATAAATTACTTAAAATATTGTAGATAAACATCCTAGTATAGATGATATTAATGTTAGTCCATTACAAGTATCCAATACAATTACAAATGAATTTAAAAATTTGAGCTCAAGCTTTAAGAGTACGCCAAAAGAAAATATTGAATCCTGTATGTATCTACCAATATATTTATAAATTATAATTTATGCATTCTTATTTTTAATTAAGTTACATAATACAATACTTATCAATTTTAAAAATTATTAGTTACTACCAGATTTGCTAGTCCAGCCTGTTCTAGTTATGAACAAAATAATTCAGATTCAATGAGTTATCCTAAAGAAACTCATTCTACAAGTAGGTTATAAATACTTATAAGTTATGCATACAATTTATCATAGTTTTTATTAGCTTCAAATACATAAATAATAAGATCAAATTTATTTTTAAGGTGAACCATATGATGATATTTTATTGACGCCAGAGTATACATCTTTAAATAATGTATTCCAAGAAAACTCTGTTAATAAAGAAGGTACAATTAAATACTACTTAAGTGCTAAGTTATTTAACATAAATTGCTTATTTTAAAATTTATTCTGATATTAAATAATCATCTAGATGACATAAATGAAATAGCTGAATTTATATGCAACTCTGGTGATGAATGCAATTTTATGATTGACAATGATATAATTAAAAATGTTGAAAATTCAACTAGTTATAGTTTGACTCAAAGTGTAAACATGAATGGTTTGTATTCCATTAAGTAAATTGTAGTTGGAAAAATATTATTCAGAATGTTTGTTCTAGATAACTACTGTTGCAAAAATCTGTTGGCCATTAAATCATTGATTGAAAAAAATGAAAAGACAACAAAATCTATGTTAAAACAGATCTTGATACAATTACACATGACAAATACCTCAAACACTAAAATAGTGAATACCATAAAAAATTTGGACCAAAAAGTACAAATTATTATGAAATCGGATTCTAGAATGAAATCTTTAGCTCTACCTATTCCCACATTACCCACTGCTTTCATTAATTTATTACCGGCAAAATCCATTGAAGAAGTAGATTTACTAGAATCTCTTTTATCAGATGAGACTGATGGGTTAAAGAATCAAGAAGAATTAGTGAGTACTGAGTATATATACTTTTTGAATCATATTTTTATGTATTTTAAGTATTTACTTGAATAACTTACTTCATGCCTAAAACTTCAACTAAGTACTATGCATCAATAATGTTATAGCTTAAATATCTCTTTAAAATACTTTAAAATATGGGCCATAATTTTTGAAATTTCAGAAAACTTATGTTTATATGAAAGTTGGAAGTATTAATTCCTTTAGTGCAGCAATAAGACCAGCAATTGACACATGCTTTATGTATAAAATATTATCTGCCTTCAGTTACAAAGGGAAAACAAAACGGAGTTTTATTAATTTAAAATTATTCTCCATCATTTATGGTGAGTATTTATATTTATATATATTATAGTAGTTCAAAATTATTAAGGTACTATTACAATTATTTGTTGTAGAAGCTTTGTCTGGTTTTCGAACTGATCCACAGAAAGAAATTACATTCCACAATGTTACAGACAATTACATTGGACATTCTGGCTTTCTAGTCTCAAAAGAAATATCATCTTCAGTGTTGTAATTATTATTTAGTAAATAATTACCTTTATGAATCGTGTAAAAAAGTTAAAATTTTTTCTTTTATATTTTATTCTTATATAAAAAAATGTACCTATTGAGTGCAAGTATTATTATAGTAATTTTATATATATATATATTACATACTATGTAGAAAATATTTGAAAGACAATTCCTGATAAATATATATATATATATTATATACTAATAAATGCCTTAGGAAGTACCTAATCTAAATATTATTATTATTATTATTTTTTTTTTTTTTAAATTAATAATGTGCATTCTTAATTTTGATTAAGTGTTTTATTAAGCTGCGT
This sequence comes from Aulacorthum solani, assembly GCA_008528875.1. NCBI lineage: Eukaryota > Metazoa > Arthropoda > Insecta > Hemiptera > Aphididae > Aulacorthum > Aulacorthum solani. The sequence goes on from PVMI01027801.1 coordinate 15,326, forward strand.
ATCTACTAATTGTTATTATTTACTTAACACGGTTTTTACTTTTATTCTATTATATCAACTATTTTATACCATAAACATATATTGCATTTAAATTTAATATTGGTTATATAAATAGCTAATATGCCATTTCTACTATGTATTTTAACATTTCAAATAATTTTGTACTGTTTATACTATGTTATTTTAGTTATTTTAGTTAGGTTAAGGTAAACCTACTATAATTATGTATTTTTTAAAGAAAAAAGCAATTTGTATATTATTAATCTTGTTAGACATATTATTATACACATTTTATATTATTTAATAAATATTTGTTCCTAATTCATATTTTTTAGTTTAATTTTATAGTTAAATAAGTACCTATTATATAATAATAATGGAACTATGTGGGTGACAAGCAATATACATTATATATATTATATATATAATACAACTGGCGAATCTGAAAAACTTTTGTTTAACCCTTTTAATCTGGTTAAAATTATAAGCTAATAAACCTATTTCATAGTCAGGATTTAATTTAATTTTTTTATTGGAGGGGGGGGAGTAGTAAATGGTCAATCTAGCATAGACATTTTTAAATAAAGGTCTTCATGTTGAGGGGAGTATAGAATACGAAATTTCATTGCTAATATATATAGTAGCACGGTTACTGTATTAAACATTGAACTGTTATATACCATTATTGATAAAACAATGTATGAACCCCGTTGAATCAAAGAAAATTGAACTGTTATTACACAAGAAATTAAACCAAAGGAACACAGTGGTATTATACATCGAGGTGCACTGATGTACAGTTATTACACCGATATGAGCACTCTCAATACAAGGTTTAACCTGTATAAAAAATCTGTATTCAAAATCAGAAAAAAACGGTTCACTGAACAGGATTTACACCGTACTCTGCACCAACATATCTTAATATATTAAACACTCACAGCACTGAAAATGCTACTCGGGTCCAGTAAAATATTCAGGTTTATATCTAAAAAATACATAATAAATAATATAGAAGTTATAAAGGTAATACAAATATTATGTATAACAAGAAAAAATATTTCCAATAAAATAGAATTAAATTTTGATGCCACCAATTATAAGGATCATATTGTACAAAACAGTCCTTCGCCAAAGCCAATATACTCCGTCAATGGTAAACATTTATAGTAAAAATATTTTTTATCGAACAAATGTCTAATACTTAAATAAAAAAATGATTTTTTAAATTGTATACATAGATGACTCTGAAATATTTGTAGTTGAATCACCTAGAGCAGTGGTTTTCAACTTGGGGGTCGAGAATGATAGGTTTGGGGGTCGCCAAAAATAATAAATGAAATGATTTTTCCATTTTATTTAAAAATAAAATAATGTTAATTTTTAATTTTGTTTCATATAGAGAATTATAGATTATAGAACATGCTGAAGAGCGTATAATCTTAATTTCTTATTTCGTATCTTATCGATAGCGGATATGGATTATTAAATTGTTCGTAACTCGTATCATATACATAGGTATATTTGAACAATTTCAGTCGTAAATATTTATAATAATCAGTTCCTACTTAGGTGTCATTCGTGCAGTACATGTATCTCACGTGGTATAAAGTACTTTACTATACTGTTTTAAAATA
>PVMI01027809.1:0-18740 GCA_008528875.1 Aulacorthum solani
TTATGGCATAATTAATAACTATATTACAAAAATATGATATAAGAAACTTTATGCAATACTTTACAAAAACTAGATTGTTTTATGTTCTGATATTTAATCTTAATGAGACAAATAATTTTAAATATTGTGTTTTTACTATAAAAAAAAAAAAAACAATACAATATAATTAGTTGAATTGAAAATGTTGAGGTAGATAAAATTATATTTTTAGATACAAGCCTGAAAGATGATTAACCAATCACTTCTAACATAATTATTCCAGGTTAAAATTGTATTAAAAATATTAAACAAAACTGAAATGCATTGTAAAAAAATATTTAGTTTAGATAATTTTTATGTTTAAAATGAAAAGTATTTTTCTATCAATAAATTTTAAAATTTAATTTATTTATCAGAACAAAATTTACTTTTCATATAATGTTAATACATCTTATTTATAATTTTTTTAGAACAAATATTTGAATATCAAGCATATTATATATGAACCTTAAATATCATAATTAAAATACCAGAACTATGACTTAGAAAATGGTGCTGAATTTTATTATTTTAAATATTTCTTTAAATTTCTATTTGACTATGCATATCAATAGATACATGATATATTACCAGCATTCAGAAGTATAGGCAATTGTTTTAATGATACAAAGATTTTAATGGGGGAATATATTTTTTAAATAGTATGTGTTTTATGTAAGAACAAATTAGACTTTAATATTAGTACTTAATAAGTACCTGTATTTAAATTAATATAAAGTCTGACAGTTATGATTAAAAAAAAAAATAACTTCAAAATGATAAATAAAAAATACCAAATACCTAACAAACAATTGGAACATAGTTATTAGTTGTGGTCTTGAAACCCAGAAACAAAATTATAAAAAGTTTGTAAAAAATCAACATAACAAAAAAAAATGTTTGTGGTCACTTGTGGTAAAGTTGACAACTATTTAAATAACAAAAACACTTGCCATATAATATTTAAGTCGTCCTTCCTTCATCTCCTTCACCCATAAATGAATTTTCAGATTTTAGTTTTTCTAAAGTTTTAATTTGTTGCTGTAAAAATAACACTCTGAAAACCAAATTGAATAACAAATATAAATAACTAAGTTAAACGGAGGTTTTTTTTTTAAATGAAAACGAACTTGTGTTCTAGTAAGGATGCTTGCACTTCAGTCAAACGAACAATAGATCTTGCATATTTGAGTTCTGCAGATACCCGTGAACAGTGTACGCTTCCTAATATATGGGCTTCTTCATTTAATTTTTGTGCCTGAAATGAAATACTCAGATATTAAAACACAGAATTTGTTTTTAAAATAAATATATGTATTTAAATGATACCTGTTTTGCTAAAATATCAGCTGGCCACGATTTAACATGTGACGTCAAATCATCACGTAGAAAGTTTGACACAACGGGAGATGTTGTTGTTCCAAGCTGTCTGTAACTCATTACATTGTTGACTTGGACAACTTGTTCTGCATGGCTAGTTATAGGACTTCCTGTTATTATGATTTATATTAATTTCATTTAAAAACAAGATGAATACATCAGTTTCTTATTTATGTTAAAAACTAGATTAAGAACGTTATAGATAACATTTTTAAAAATCATCTCATTATTGTCTAATTTAATTAGATTTCGGGAAGAGTAAATAACCTGTTTTATCAAAAAGAATTTGTTCAATCATAATCACATTTTTGTGTAATATTGTTTAAATGTTAAAAAATAAAATCCTTCTTTTGAATAAGTTTTAGATTATTTTACAAATCAGGGTGATAGATAAAATCAAAAAGACAAACAAAGATTACAAGACACATAATATAAAAAAATGTATAATTGTTCGGTCAAAAACAAACAAAGCCAATAAATAGACTCAGTAAAAATAAAAAATAAGATATAGTTTCGAGTTTTAGTAATGTATTTGATCTCATGAATGAAGTGTCTAGAACTGGGAGTGATTAATTGGTTGTTAGTACAGACGTGGAAAATGGTGGGAGCCAGAAATCTTAAGGATTTAGCCATGATAAGAAAAGCATATAATATTATAATGTATTGGCTTGAGAAAATTTATTTTAAACAGAATACTTTGCGGTTTCTTTCAGCTTTAACCCTACAATTTTAAGACTGTGGAAAATATAATACCGGACTATTCAGAATATGTTCGTTTTATTACTATTAAAGATGAAATGTGGGACGAATAGGTTATCAAATTATTAATTAAATAATTACCTTTAACTTCTTGGGTATTATTAGCTTCTGTGCTTGCAGGAGTGGGTGGACTTCGTTCAGTAACATTATTGGTTGTTGATGAATCAACTAAATTCTGAGTTATATTTGATAATGGTGGTGTTGTTGATCCAACATCAACGTTTGTTCTTTCACATGGTTCACTATTAACTTCAGCTCCTTTTACCTTAATTTCAATAAATTCAGTTAGGATAAATAACTTTTGAATTAATTACAAAAAAATACTTGTGATTGAGGAGTAGAAGAACTGTGCCTTTGTGCAGGTACATTTGATAGTTGAAAGGACTTTTCCGAAGTAGGAGTGCTGTCGCCACTACACAATTCCATATCTTGGGTTTGGGAAGAATCACCTAAGTAATGTCATAGTAATGAATGTATTATACATTTATTTTATGTTTATATTTATGTATGGGAGATGTTGAGGGTAACTGTTTACTTATATTAGTTTTAATTAAACAGTTTATAAAGTACATTTTTTTAAGAATATTCAGGTATTTAAACGCACTAACTACAAAAATTTAAACTGAGATATGAGAAGTCTTGAGTTGAATGTACATTTTCTAATTATTATTTACATGTTACAGAAAAGTAAGTTCTTAGCCACAAATTATTTATTAGAACTTTGTTTTTTGGTGTGTTGACAATGTGCATTATGCATGCAATATTTTTTCTTTTAGCAAAAATAAACTCAATTTAAAAAAAAATACTAATAAAGGAATATTATTAATATGATATAAAAAACTATCCTTAAAAATAGATTATGATCTACACCATTATGCTTAGAATTGTTTTTGTATACTAGGTGATTCTTCACCAAGGATACTCATTTTTTTCTTTAATAATGAAGTTATTTAAAATCCGAGTATTGAGTTTCAATTATATTTAAAGACCATAATTAAAAATTATTGAGAATTTTTGTACTATCTAAGGAATTTTGCAATAAAATTAAGTCTTATTGTAATACACTCTGTTTTTTTTTTAAACTAAGAACTCTTCTATACTGAAAATTATTTGGATTATTTTTTAGAAAATGTTGACATTACAGAATAACAATTTGAACTACTAGTTTTTGAGCTATTTAACTATGAGTTGTAACCCTCGAGAGGAAAAAAGGTTCATAGTAATTAGTTTATAAAATATGGAGGACACAGTGATTCAAAAATTGTAGTAATTAATATTAAGAATTTGTAAAAATAGCTCAAGTATAATAAATACTAGATACCATTTTACATCTATTTTATGTTTACTTAAAACCAGTTTAAAGGACTATATTCTTTATACAAACATTTTAATAACTAAAAATAACTCTTCCAAATTTTAAATTCGGTACATCAAAATTTTCAAAAAAATTATCCACTAATTAATTTACAGTAAAAAAGGGGTTCTCATCTTAAACAACAGAAGTTATTATCATCACATGACACTTCTTAAGTAGCACAAAAAAATTCAATAATTTGAAAATATGGTCTTTGAGAATAATAATTCCAAAAATCAGAATTTGAATAAATTCATTATTGAAGGAGAAAATGAAGGTGAGCATGCTTGGTGAATCGTCCTATATAGTATGCAAGTAGAACATATTGCTAAGTCCCAAATGTTTGAGTTATATTAAAATTAAATAAGAATGGTTGATAAATTAATGAAAACAATACACATAGTTACATTATTCTTCAGTTTTACGTGCCAAGTAACTCATAAGTTTAAATAAAATATATGATATAAAAAAGGTATATTTTTAGATTTTTTAAGAAACATTATTCAATCAAATTGTTACTCCAAAGTAATCTATTTTATTTAGGCAAATAAAATTAGCATTACATAAGTATTTTGTTCACCTGTTTGTTTTCTTTCTACGGCCCACTCACAACATAGATAAAACGCATTTACACATAATAATTTTTTTTTTGGTTTGTCTGAATAATATAAGAGTAAAATGACCCATTACAAAGTCGATAGAGAATAAAATTTTTGAGCATTGGTTTGTCTAAATATTGTCTCAAAACAACAATATAAACATAATTTAAATTTACAGTTTTTATTTTTTATTTTGAAAGTCTAATACTAGGTAAACTAATAATAAAATACAAAACTGACATGTCACAAAAAAATATTGTACTCTATAATTTTTTAATAGATGATTTTTATTATCGGAAATCATAAAAAATAATTTTAGGTGAAAGCATTTTATTTATGTTTGACGTGAGCCTGAGAGAGAAAACAAATATATTATGCTATCATCTTCTTAAGATATATTATTATATTATTTAATGTATTATTCATTTTTAACTCACAGGAATTGATTATTGTAGGTCCATCTTGTTCAAGTCTATCTACATTACACTCAGAAACATGAAGAGATTGCGAGACATTTATTGGAAGATTATTACTTCGCATTTGGTTCCAATAAGCATCTTTTTGATGGTGAGTTGGTCTACTTGTAGAATTAACTTGTTGTTGGGAGGACTGTTGTGAAACTTTGCTCACGTGATTGCTCATTGATGATGATCTCATCATTGAGTTATTGGAATGTTTGTCTGTACATAAATACATTTAAATTATAAATACAATTAATATTAGTTATACGTTTTCAATATAATTACAAACCATGGTGGTATTGTGTTCGAGAAGGTTGAGATGCTGGATAAGCTTCTAACCATTCTCTTGGCTGATCCCATTGGGATACTTCGGTTTTACAATTATAATAATATTTTTTTCCCGACGAACTTGTATGTTCAGACCAATCACCAACTTTAGTAACAGTTGAACTTCCGCCAGACCTGGATTCGCGGTTATTACTACTACTGCTGCTACTCTACACATAAATAAATATAAAACTAAAATTAACTATGTAGACAAGTGAATCTAAGAATGAGATAAATTGATTTAAGAAATAGCCTGACAATTTCGAGAACAATAAAATGATGCCATGTTCAAGGCATAAACAAAAAATTAAAGATACACACACGCATGTTGTGTATTCATTAATATACTTGGTATGACTTTATTTCTTAAACATAAATCATTGATTATTTTTAATTTTTCAAGAAGATAATGGGCCCCACTGAACATGTTCTTGTGGGGGGGAGGGGTCATAAGTTCACAATTTGAAATATAAATTCTATGAATAGTTCTTATAAATTAAAAAGCTATGATTTGTAATATGAATTTAGCACATAATTTATCAACCAGCAACTTAAATAACATATAGATGAAACCCAAGATAGTGGTTGATAAATCATTCCAAGACAAACAATATAAGAAGAACAAATCGTGAAACCAAGGGTACAATTATTTGTCAACATTTTGTTGGTATTCAATAAATAACTTAAGATTTCAAGTAAATATAAGTATGAATTACGAAATGTAAACAAATTCAAGGCAATTGTAATTCTATAGAAGTCTCGTAAAATTGGTATGTTAACACCCAATTATTCATGTTAAGTAAACAAATATTTATGAATTTACTTATTGTATTAACAATATATGTTACAGATATTATCATAATATATAGATTATGAAAATAAAAAAACAAAAAAATATTTACCTGACAAGAGCTATGAACAACTTTCCGTTGACCAGATTCTCTAGAATCTCTAGAATCCCTAGAATTTGACCACTTTACAGAATGAACAACCATTTTCTATAAAATTAAATATTGTTGTTAAATTTAAAAATTCAATATATAGTAGAAATAATAAATTACTTCCGGACTAATCCGATCGTGGTTTGTTCTATATTCATCTCTACTTCGTCTATCTTTTGGTGACCTACTATAATCTGAAAATAAATATATTTTTTAGTTTCACATTATAAATGTATAGGTATTTCATTGTGCTCTCAATAAATATCAAATTACATAAAGTACAACAATTATTTCATTGAAACAGAATTATAGTTAATTGTTTCCAATAAGTTGAAAAAATAAAGTCTTTTTCTTTAGAACTCTTAATCTCTTTTCACTATATGTACCAAAGTTAAACTAATAATAGAAAATGTACCACCATTTACTTTTTTCAATATACTTAGGTATTTGATAAATGTTTTAGTTATTTTTGAAGAATTATGTAAAGTATATTACTTATTATTTATTATGAAGAATTTACTAAATTATTAAGTATTTTTTAGGTATCTCAGTTCTAAAATTTGAAAAAATATCAATAAAACGTCAATAGAATACTTAGATGCGGCAAAAGATTCAAATATTTATAATATCCTTTTAAAAATTATCTTACACAATGCAGTATTTTCATAAAACATAAAAAGGTCAGATTCTACAAATAATGTAGATACATGTACTATTTCCTTTCAAGGATATCTCAAATTGAACAACTAAAGATGGCAAGCACAAAGAACAATGAAATAATAGCATAGTGTGCTTAAATTGATGCACAAGATACATAGGTATTTGATATAAATTATAAACTAGAAAATGTTCAAACTTTAAATGGTCATAATTTTTGAAGCTAGGTGCATCTAACAGATTACATTTTATTTATAGTTTTAAATTCTGTGTTAATCCATAATTATTTAAATGATTAAAAAAAAAATGAAATATTTCACAAATATAACATATACATAATATTTAGTTCCAAATAAGAAAAAATAAGATAATAGTTCATTTGCAACCTTGCTGACATATTTTAATAATACTTAAAAGTAAGGTTTTCTTACAGTGCCACAATGTGTGAAACACAAGGGTAACTCAGCATATAAACTTTGATTCAGTCCAGTTTGGAAGTGTACGTCAGACGCTGCAAGAAAACTATACCCTAAGTTTAACTGACAATACTAAGAAGATAACTAATTGTACAACTGGGTCATAACAGTAATATGATTCTAGATCATTCGCCAAAAAGTTATTTGGATTATAGTACTATGTATTTTATTAACTAAATACACTTACCAGAATATTTATCACTATTCCTAGATTTATAGTCTCGAGAATCTCTCTCCTTATCTCTGTGACTTTTTTGAGAATGATATGAACTTTTGCTAGAATATGATCGATCTCGCGATGGACTTCCTCTGCTAGGACTGGGATACGAGGTACCGTTTCCCCTAACACTGCCATACTTTTGATCACTGCTAGAATTTTTGGAAACTAAATATTTAGAATTCTGAAAAATAAATTTTAATTTTAATAAAATAATGATGTGTACCAACAAATTATAGTATATTAATAAAATTCTAATAATTAACAATATGTATAGAACAGTGGGTAGAAATTTACATGGTACAATCACTAAATTGTGAAACTCATATTGCTGCACAATCAAGCATTAATGACTTCTACTTTGATCTCTGTCACCAAGATCTACTGTACTAGCACTTGATACTTGGCTGGCAGTGTAGATACATTGAGTACAGTACATCTTGGTTGTTGGAATATCGCTAAACTGATTGATTAGAAAATATCAATAATTACAATTACTGTACTTGAGTTTAAATTGATTTGACTATTTGATCAAATGTTTGAAAATGTACACTAGGTTTTAATGTTTGTAAGGCAAAACATAATAAATATACCTTCTAACATAATCGACATCAACAAAAACTTATCTTATTATTTAATTCCAAATACCATTTATCTTCACATAACTTTTTCAGTTGACCGGTAGTAGGTATCTTTCTAACTGGACTCGAACTGATAAGATTTTAGGAAAATTTCATTGGATTAATTAGGTTTCCTAGCACTTGACTTTAATAATATATCATTTTATGAGCTTTTAAATGGATCACAAGTTAAACTGGCCAAGTTAGATTTTATTTATATCACTAATTGAAATAATACATGTATTCATGGCTAACTTGTACATATTATAAACTACTTATAACTAATAAGAAATTCTAATCAAATAAATGATTATAATACTAGTTTAAATAATATTAATTTATGTTTGACATATTAAGCACTATTTTTAGTTATCGCAATTGTTTAAAAAATCTCTTCATTTTTAATATTTAACAATTGTACTTAATTTCAAGTTCTAAAAAGTTAAGGTATTAGGTAGAAACATGATATGATTATTTGATAACGTTAAAAAATAATATATGATAAGATACCTCACAATATGATTTTATTGTAAACTTTTTAAGTTATTGAATGAACAACATTTTTAGATTTGATGTGTCCACAATAAAGCATAGGCACAACTTAAAAGTAAAACCATTAAAATTACAATATTAAACATTTAAGTCATTCTTGTGAAAAATAACTTGATTCGCAAATTAGATCAGGAGAAAAATTAATTTATTAATTTTCTAAATATTTTATATTAGAAACAAATATTTAAAGTGATTCATAATAATCTTCTTTGATGTATTAGTTACCTAAAATATGTATTAACATAGTGAAATAATTGATACATAATATTTGCTTCAAAACTTTAGATTTAATAAATCAGACAACATAACTTAATGTTGTATAATTCAAAGAACACAATAGCAAAATATTGTTCATTTAGGATATAGAGGATGATTTTTACTTTAATTAAAAAAATCTTTTGTAGGAACCAATATTTTGAAGGACATAGTTGTCATAGTTGTGTACCTATCAATTCAATAAATTATCACAAGGCCCAATAATATTTACCTGATACTGATGGGACGGGTTCTTGTCATAATACCTGAAAACAAAATAGCCAAACATTAATATTATTATCGATGCATAATAATTTAAAATTACGTTATTCGCGTAATTTGGTAAGTAGGCCTTACCCATCACTAATCCTTTGAAGTTTCCTCGCATGCATTACCATCAATGCCGATTATCTGTGGAAATTCACCGCCCGGCTATGGAATTATATCGTTAACGATAAATGCAGGCGGACGTGTCGGTGGTTCTAGAGCTCAATCGGACGTAAGAATCTTTAATTGTAACCGGACGCCATCAAAAAGAACAACAGTAAAATGTAATAAAATGGAGTGAAAAGGAAAAAACATTTAGACGGGGTGAAGAATGATGCTGTCAGGAGAGTGGAGGGGGCTTGTCATCCATCGGGAAGTTGCGCACTGCCATTGGTCAGTTCAAATATCAGCTGGAATTTATAAACAGTGCAAACAATGGATAGTAAAATAATTTAAAATTTAATTAAAACTAAATTGATTTTAGGTATCTGGTTAATGAAGGCAATACTCGAATAATTCGGATGCTATTTTTCGCCTACGATTTCCGAAATTAAAACCGAAATTTGACCAAAACAGTTTTTTGTTTATTTTTGTTCAGTTTGCAGCCATGTTGTATTCGTATAAATTTTGTTTATGCAAAATTCGTCCTTGAAATAGAGACACTAATTTGATTAAAAAAGTAAATAAATATTACCTAAATACTAAATAGTAAATCCGCTCTCAATGAATTTAGTAAATTATCTTTGTCATTAATATTGCTTTAGACCTTTAGTTATTTCTTGTGTTGACGGTTGACCTACGACACTAAACTTCTAAAGTAGTATTCTATATACTATAGTCTATTTAGATATACAAATACGAGTGTCCTTAATTATTTAAACAATGGTAGATGTACCCGTTCAAGATATGAACAAAAATACATTTACATGGCACAGCAAGAATGGCTACAAATCTGCGAAAACGTAATTTTTTCTATTGTACTTTGTACAATTATTATAATTAAATACCGGAGTAATTGTCTATTAAAAAATTTTGTTCTTATTTTTATTTTCCCAGGTATAATTTATTTAATTATTTTACAAGCATTGAAGATTCACATTCTAAATATCTTCATTATCAAATGACCAAACCTTTGTCTGTTCAAGTAAGAATAATACTTAACTAATTTGTTAATACCTATATTTAATTATTGGGTAAGTTATTGAAAAATATAAAGTAGGTAACATGACTGCATTCAAATTTTATATTTTCAAAACTAAGTATTATTGTAAATATATTTTTAATAATAATAAAAAAAAATATAATAAATAATTATAATCTACACTAGCTATTTGATTTCTTTATCTCCAAAGTTTGACTTTTTAATGATTTTAATTTTAATTTTCTTAAGGTTTGTATTCAATGGTAGAAACTCCTTTACTTACTAGGTTGCACAATACAATTTATTTTTATTCTATTAAGAGAGAACTTGCAACTTTAAGCATCAACAAACATATGAGTCTAGACTCCAATTGTATATAACCAGACGCATATACAAAAGTGGGTTCTAGAGATTCAACCCCCCTGAATTTCCAGGAAATAAGTTTTATTTAACTGCCCGCATTGCCATCATAATATGAATTACATTCTCGTTTAATGCTCACGACATTGATATTGACGAAGTTATCTACAAATGGCAAGATTACCTCAAAAATTAGATTTTATACTATAAAAATACATGTTTTTAAAGATAAATAAAAAAAAATTTTTAATAATGACATTTTTATGAGAAATAAAAAGTACTACAATTGAAATTGTGTCAACTTTTTATTAGATTATATACAAAAATATATACTATGTATATATCATCCAAAAAAATCTACAAACCCCCTCTTAAAAAAAAAGAAATATTTTTTTGTGTACGTGCCTGTATAGCACATTCCCATCTAGGGATCAACCCACTGCTTCTTAAAATCTCAAATACCATAGTTCATAATCTAAATTAGGTACTTTAAATACTGATATCATTTAAGCTAAATTTAACAACATTGTTTAAAATATTAACAATTAATTTTTACTTTAAAATATTTTAGACTCAACATGATTCTCCATGTAAAAGTGATTCTCCTCAACCATTTTATCATATTCATCAGGTAATTTACCTATTTAATTTAAATTTGCATGTACAAATGAACTAAAATATTTTGGTTACTGTTAATTTTTCTGTGTCATATTCGAAAATAATATTCTGTATGGTAATGTATACTAACGGGTTATTAATACAAGAAACTGTTGTGTTCAACTTTGATTGAGCATTTTTCTTCACTTAGGTTTTGTAGATCACAATTGACTAAAAACTATAACTACATTTAAAAATTAATGTTGATGTATGTTTTATCGTAGGATTCAATTATTACACAGAAGTCAAGTCCAACACCAGTTAGATTTAGTCCTCGTATGGGTTCTAACGCAATCAATTATGCACGCTCAAGTGCTACTAATCGGGTGTCAATCACTCCCAATATGTCACCAATCAGCAGTTCTAATGTAGATCAATCAATATCAAAAATTAGCGCAATGTTTCCTACTGCATCGGAATCCCATATTAAATCATTATTAAATAAGTAAGATAATATTTTAATTATATCTTATTTATTTTAATATAATGAAAATTTTTTTAGATATCATAACAGAGAAGCTGTTGTTATTAGTGCTTTGCAAGTTGAAAAACATCCGATTGCTACACCTGGACCATATACGCCACCATCAGTTAGTCGTCATTACATGTTACAAGCTAATCCTTCACCTATGGCTAGTCCATTAACTAAACCAGCTCATTATTCTCCAAAAATGAAACTCAGGTAACTTTTCTACATATTTTTAATTTTGCTTTGCTATAATATGTAAATTAATAGACCCTTATTAAAAAAAATCATATTGCAAGTATTCTAACAATAATAAACATTAAATCAATCTTCATGTATTTAATTATTATTATTTATAATACAGGTCCAAATATTTTAACACTGATTACCTAGATATTTAACTTAATCAAAATTCTTAGTACATTTTAGTTTATTTCAAATAATATTTAATTATCTATTTACCTCTGTTTGTAAGTATTTAATATTGTTAGATTTGAAAATAAAATATTTGGTCAGACTAATCCAAATAATTGATTTGAATTGAAATATTATTAGTCAGTAGATATTGAAATATAGAAGAAATTGAATACTACTTTAATACTACCTAGGGAGTATTCCCTTTTAATTATCTTTTTTAAAGTTTGATAACATTTTCAACAAATAAATATTGTAGTTGATGACTATAGATGCAAATATTATGTGTATAATTGTATTTGTGAATGTGTTTGTGTGAGGCTTGAATTTAAAATGTTTTGCCATGATTTTATTTTTTCATTTACCTATTTTATTTTTATTTTTAGCATGAATTTTATTTTTGATGTTTCAGTATATGTAGTTAAATTGAATTGATAATTGTCTGATGTAATTAGACGATAGAAAATATTTTTTGTGAGCAAAATTTTACATTGATGGATTTATTTTATGGCATGAGTTGGTAAGTACTTAAAAAAAATTTTTTTTTTTTTGTTAAATTGATTTTGCAAACGATGTATTATTGTTTTTAATTCCAAGTGTTTGTTTTACATTTCATATAGATATTTGAAAAGTGTATTTCCAGTAGTAGAAGAAACAGTGCTCTTGGATACATTATGTAGTGCTGATAATAATGTTAACCAAGCCACAAAAACATTACTAACTATGGGATTCAACAAACGACATAACATTACAAATATTGTGCCTAAACTGCCTAGAGTTACATTAACCAACAGTGAAAATGATTATGAAGAGGACGATATGTTTTGGTTAAGAAGAAAAGCATGTGATAATTATGATAAAAGTAAATCTACTTGTTCATCTTGGCCTGTTTCTTCTGTTGTATCAACACCAACCAAAAAAATTAATTTAGCTGAACAAATAAAAAGTAAAAATTATAAAAAAAATTATCAAGTTGAAAATAAATATTAATGATTATTTTTAATTTAATTTTTATAGTAAAACAAAGATTACATGATAAATTTGATGATCAAGAAGAAAAGATTATAATTTTCGCTTTAGAAAGTACAGATTATAATGAATTATTGGCTGATCAAATTCTTAAAAATCATTTAGATAATGAATTTAAAACAAAAGATGAAAATGATGGGTAATATTATCAAAATAAAATAAATAGATTTAAAAACAGTGTAATAATATGATCTATACATCTTGAAGTCAATCTATTGCAATGTTCACTTTTATATAAAATCAAAAATACATCCTTAAAAAAGTTATTAATTTTACTTATTATTATTATAGTAAACTCAAAAAAGGGAATTCTAGTAACAAAACAATTGGTAGCCGTGTTGTAATGGATGTAAGCAATTCTAAAACTGAATCAAAGAATTCTTCCTGGTAAGAAAATATTTGTGTTGTGTTATAAAAATGAGTATAACATTTATTGAATTTCAAAGGACTAAAAAAAATTACTTAGATTTTAAATTTTTATTCTGTTAGGAACTATATGACACATAGAAATGTTAATTATTTTACCATGATAACATATTCTAGTTTCTAAACCATGTAAGAAATGTATTAATCTACCATTATTAAGTGATTATGGTTATGTCGTTTATCATTTTTTAATAAATGTTAAATATTGGCTTAAGTCTTTACAAGTTAGTGTTCTCAATATGTTATTATGATTTTCTTGATATACTCTGTCCTGTGAGAGAACACACCAAATTCTGTGCAATCACTTGTGACACCTTACCATTGAGACTGGTCCCACTATGTTGAGTAGTATAATACTGTAGTCCTAAGCAATAAAGTTATAAATACATGTGTTTAAGTCAAAATGTACACAATTGAAAAAAAATATGAATACAATATAATATTACACTCAATGTTGTTACTTTTTTTAAACATATAGTTCTATTACTTATAATTACATTTATATTTTTATTTTTTTTTCCTTTTATGTATAATATGTCAACTATTAAATATTGTTTTTATTGGATTTAGCGAAATACATTTTGAGAGCCAGAAAGTAGGGGCAAATGGTACACAAAAAAACTTGGCAAAAGGTCCCAATAAAGATTTATTGAGGTAAATCCTATTTGTTACTAAACCATAAACATTCTTTACTTAGTAATATATTTTCTTTACAGCAAAAAATCCTCATCTAAATGTGAGCTAGATGAAAAAAATAGAGTGAAACCGAAAGGCCCAAATAAATCATTGTTGAGTAAAATTCATTCATTAGCAAAAGGACCAAATGCTGAACTAAAAAAAGGACCATCTAAAGGATTAGCTAAGGGTAGTATTTTCCATAGACTATTTAGGAAATAATCACTTATGCCATTTATTATTTTAAATTATATTATTATATTACATTATTTCTATATTTTAGATTCTTTGAATGTATATAGGAAATTTTGAATTAATTTTTTTTTACTTGCATAATTTAATATTATTTTGTTACCTTAAGTGGCAAATTTGTAGATCAATTCAATTATATTGATTTGATTCATAGATATTCAATAATTTTTTTTTTCACTTTCTTGGATAGGAACTTTTTTCAGTTAGAAATCTTTCTGATATCTTGTTACCCTTTTTTTTGTGGATAAAATTCAATAAAATATAAGTATAAATCAATAATTATGTAATTAATAATTAATATTGAAAAATAAAAATTATTATGATAGTGATTAAATCTAATCTTGGAATATGGTGTTGAATTAATTATATTAAGCTTACAAACTAATCATATGAAAATGAATTACTTGTTCTACTGCTCGACGTTTCTGTATATTTGGATGGTATAGTTGACTAAAATTGAATAATTTATTGTGTATACTAGACAAATTTAAAAATTCTTTTTTTTAAACCTGTGTATTTCAACATTTTTATAGGACGTTTCTATTTAAGTTATACATAGACACATTATAAAAATACTAAGTCTAAGTATACTATCTAAAATAGTTTAATTGTGGTGAAATCTACCAACTTAGCACTTCAACCATGTACAGACTTGTCGCCAATACTAGCACAGCAGCAAAACTGACTGATTATAATATTAAAATTTTATACAAAAGTTTATAACACGAAATTCTGGGATTTTTTATTTTTTATCAGGGAAAGCCAACATGGGCTAATGAAGATGACCATAGAAATATGGGTGTTGTGAGGCGGTTTTTTATTGTGCCTGCTGTGAAGTTTTGTTTAAAAAAAATTAAAAATTAAAATCAATTAACAAATTTTATTGGTTATTATTAACTAATAAATCAAAATGTTTAACTGTAAGCCTCGGATATTCTCTTTCACCGTGTTCATCAATTCGTCTTTTTAATTTATCCACTTCATGGAGTTGTAAATAATTTAAAGCATCTAGAAATAAAATTAAAAATAAATTTATTACAACAGGGTTTGTGACATAACCTTTACATTAAATTAAGTACTAATTTACCTCTAATGTTTCCTCTTATGTTTGATGGTACTTTCTTGTGAATCCAAGAATAGAAAAACATACAAATAACTTTACTGTTTGCACCTGGATACAATTTATTGGTTATTTCTGTCCAATCCAAATCTGACCAATGCTTGGCATTAATTTGTTCTAATCTAAAAAATTATAATATTTTACTTTTTATTACATTTAATCAGTACTAACAGATCTAAGGAACTTACAAATCCAATGTCGTCAAGTTGAATGTTGACCTTAAAATAGGTTTTTCACAAAATAACATGGTATATATATAGTTCCATTGACTTTTCACTTTTACATGTGTAAAATCTTCACCGAGGTTTTTAGCAATTTTAATCCATATATCTTTTGTTATTGTCAGACTTTTCAAATGTTTCCAGTGTTCAGTATTTGTTTCTAATAGAATATTTGTAAATAGTTCTTGTCGCTTTTGATCGTCCCAAACAACTTCTAATGAAATGAAAAAATATTTTTCATTTACAAATACCCTTAAAATAAACTTTTTAGTATTAATATGATTTAACTCACTTTTACATTCTTTAGGTTGATTTCTTAAAACTTCAATTCTTCTGTAAAGCTGTAATCTAGTTCTGTTTAAAATTAAACTTAATACTGAAAATTTGTTTCTAATTGCATCACATTTGTCTACTTTTATGATTAATTGGTCTTCTTCTTCACTAAAACTATGGAAAAGGAAATACAGTAAAATTATTAATAAATAAATAATTAATACATAACATTTTAGTGTGGACAAAATGTACCTAGGTACATAGTTTGTTATACCTTATTCGAGCTTTTCTCCAGATATAAAAGATATTGAATAACATAAATTTCAATCAAATACCATAAATATGTATTTATGAAAATTTAAAGGAATTTAAATTATATTTATTTTATACTAATATTGCATAAGTGCTAAGAAGAATAGCATAACATTTTCTTTTAAAAACTCAAAGAGATTGCTAATATGTAGTGTCATGAGATACTCTGTTAAGTACCTATAAGAATGATTTTAATTTCAGTAAAACTTGATTTGAAAATGCTTATCTGTTATTACGGGTTTAATGTAGCCAAATATTATCTTTATAATATTTGTTTATAAATACATATAAATATAAGACTAATCATTATATTAATGTAAATTATAATTATATGAGAGATGGAATAACATACCTTGTTTTGTCTTGGTATTCATTAAACAGAATATTGAATCTATTAAAAACAGAATATAACAACCGGTTAGGAAGTCCAGCTGATATATAACGAATAAATTGTAATCTTTCTCTAGGACTCAAAGTCATTTCCATACCATTAGATAAGAATGGTAGAATATTTGAAATATTGTATTCCTGAAAATACAATATAAAAATGTAATATGAATAAATAATACAAGTAGTTCAATTGTTAAACAAAAATACTAGAGTTAAAATATTCAATAAGGCTGAATCTCAACAAATAAAAATAGTTTTAAGCATTAAAATTTTTTATTCTGAGCCTTTTAGACCTTAGGATGATTAGTTCTACAGCAATAACATTTATTTTTTATTTTTTTATTTATTCAATTAAGATGCAGGTAATCCATCTGCACTACTACTGAAATTCTTTGGCTTACCCATAAATTATAAATCAATATCTAATAAAGATTTGAAAAGATAATGAAATTTAGTTGAAAATATCAAACCTACAATGTTGATTGTACTTAACGTGACTAACATTTGATTAAAATACCTAAACATTGTTTGCTATGCAATTGTATATAATATAAATTAAACAATGTTTTTTAGAATATTTCGAACTAAATTAGTCTTTTGAATTGTAGATTTCTGGTCTTTAAAATTGAATATAAGGTCATTTATTTATAATTTACAAATATTATAGTCTTTCAATACGTTGTAACAAAAAATGTGGGAAATATTTATTTATTTATTTATATGGGCAATGTCCAATTTACAATATATAATAACGATATTAATATTTGACTATTAGTACATTTTTGAATAACATGATATATGTAGTACTATTAATACAAAGAATACAATAGTACAATAATAATATCAAAAACATCTCAAATATGTGAGCTTTCCTAAGAAAAACCGACCTATTCAATACATATTATCTAAATCTTTTGTTAATGATAACCATAATATCAATTTACACCTCAATACTATAAATCACTTGTTATGAATAAAACAAAAACTAATAACCTTTGCTGTTGATGTTTTAAGTTAAAAAAAAAAAATAGTAATAATAATAGAATTAATAATTACAAATATAATGAAAAACCTGAAAAGTTGGAGACAGAGTGAATATGTTGATTTTTACACATTCCTAACATTTTTATCATACCCTTGTTGAAAAGGGTTGGAAGACTTTTTTTTTTATTATTATAAAAGCAACTAGTATAAACTATGATAGCTTGACAATTACATAGTAAGAATAAAACAAAAGACTTTAAAATTGGCAAAAATTATATGAAATAATTTATAACCTTGTATATTTTCAAATTTTAAATGCAGAAGTCCAGAATTACAAGATTAAAAAAATAAATTTCAGTTAAAAATGCAGTAAACTTTACTTAAGTACTTTCTCGCATAAGACGCTCCTATGAGCTGTCCTTTTGAACAGCACCTGAATCGAGTTTTACTATATTCAATTAAAAAATCTAATTTATCATTTATTTATATTTTTTAATACACCTATATATTGGCATGACCAAGGAGGTAGTCGAAAGGCGGCTCTCTCTGAATTTTTGATGGAGTGGTGAGTGGCCAATTATTAATAATTTATTATTTACTAGTATTTAATAAGTAAATGAAAATATGAGAATAAACGAGTTTATTGGATTTTGGATGGGTGAAATATTTATTAGACTTGCCATTGAATAATTTCAGTTTATAACACCAGTGTCTACATATTATAATATATTCATTAATATAAACAAATCTAGAATTTATGGCTGGAAGTCAAAAAAGTATTTTTAACACATTACAAATCAATATTCTCATCTTCTTTCCCATGTTATTAGAACCACAGGTTATTTTTCCTTTCAATGAAGTTCAATATTTTATTTTTATCATAAGCTACTAGTATAAGCTATGATAACTTGACATTTATAAATTCATAATTAAAATATATTGATATTAAAATCATCTATACTTGGGTCAATGAGAGAACGCTACCGGGTATAGCTACCAAGTCACGTCTTTTTTTGTGCATACCCCCCCCCCACTACAACAGCCTGCATGCCGGCTACCACCATCATTGCCACGAGTAGATGGGTGGAAATTTCACCATGAAACTGAGTCCCTTATTAATTCAGTTTCGCTAAGGAG
>PVMI01027816.1:0-26375 GCA_008528875.1 Aulacorthum solani
ATTGATTTCCTTTAACTCTCCAATTATCGTACCAGTCAGACAGTAAGTTAAGGTGATGTTGAATGTTTTGGGAAGCAGAAATTGGATCTTCATGCATCGCTATGATTGCTTTGTCATCCGCGAACTCAGCTACAGTTGTATTTAGAGAGGTGGGTTGATCAGTGGCATATATATTATATAAAATTGGCTATACCGATTTAACAATAATTACCGCGTTCAGCCTCGTCGTGCTACAAGACACGCGACCCCGCCGAATCGATGTTTTTCGTCGTCTCACGGTTGCCGAAAATTTCCGCTGGCGTATTATATAATCTTCGTTCCATCGAAATCGCCACTCACCCCGTCGCCTCCACCACCCCTCCCCACCCCACCGAGAACCGTCCCCTTTTTTACACGATTTACGGCGTTATTATACATCAGACACGCATTTAAACTGATATACGATCGGTGCGGCGGACGCCTGTTCAATTATTATAGTTTTGGCTATTGAATATTCATTGTCATCTCGAGCACGCCATCGTGGTACCTTTGTGCCTGGTTATTTTCTTCGCAGATCGATTCGTCCGACATTATTTGATACTATCCTTTGGAATCGTCGGTGTCAGCTCAACGTTCGACTATAAAAATTATTCATGGGTTCTGTTTATGATTAAACAGTCAGTATCACATTTCGATCACTTATTTTGGAAAAAAAACCATAATAACAGTATGGTTTTAATTCTGTTAGGTTTTGAAAGGGACTCATAATGTAATTATGTTCCGTAAATTTATTATTTTGCAAAATATAAATTATATCATCGGTGTTTGAGTGAAAGACATAAATTGAATTTATATACCACGAAACTCTAAAACATTCTGAATTTATTGAAGAACAAAGGGATGAGAATAACAACAGCATAAGAAGTTTCCATGACCTTCATTAATACAACAATTTCATAATCTTTTTGATACCCGATCAATATTTAAAATTAATTTTTATTTTGTAAAATGTATACTCACATTCAAAAAAAATAAAAAACATAGTTTCATAATTGATTCACTAAATTGTGTCAAAAGAAAAAAAATATCCAATGAAAATCGATTGAAATTATAATTTTTCTTTAAATATATTTAGTTATTGTTTCTAGATGCGAAAGTTTGGTACACTATTCATATGAATTATTTCATTGATATCTTTTCAATGTAACTTTTCCACAGAGTTCTTACTTGATTTTCGTTTCAAACTTTACCCTATTCATTTGTAAACATTTATAAACTATTTAGTTTCACCTTTTGAATTCTTTCTACATGGTTTGAAATTTCGCAACAAAGTGATTTAGCGTGATTGTTATAATTATTATATACTTATAAATTATAATTATGATAGTTATTAAAAATTGTTTGATATAGGTACCTATCTAATAAAATAAAGTTGGTTTTGAAGTTTCCCAAGTTAAGTATATTTTACACAATTTACATAGTTTCGAATAATTTTGGTATGCACTGAATTTACTAATTTACTTCAAAAATAGTTCAAAATACCATATAACAATCAAAATTATGCTAAATTTAATTAGACGAAGAAATTAAGTCTTTAAACATACTGAAAATAATTTATTGTAATTTCTGATTAAATAAAATAGAAAATGTTTGTTGATAAATAAATTGAACAGTTATGAAATAATTATTAAAACAATTTTACTCAATATATTACAGAGGTAGGTAGGTAGGCAATAACAAAAACGTAAAATACAATAAACATAATTCACTTAAGTATAACATGTTTTAATTTAAATTGAAAATGATAGTAAACATACAAAATAACGTGGTTGAATATGTGGTTACAGCTATTTACCGCTATCCTCGGTGTGTGAATATCAACATTTTTTTCATAGAGATATATAATTTATATTTATTTTTATCATTATTACTTATTATTAAAACACATAATTTGTTAAAGAATTTACAAAAAAATAGTGCCAATAACCATAAATATAAGCTGAATGTGAATTTATTAACATGATAACTATGGAACTTACTCTACTACAATTTATAGTTGGGTAAAATTAATGATGCACTTCATTAGTTTGGGTTGGATAGATTGTATAGTGATAATTTAAAAGTAGGTAGGTAATACATATTCATGTATTATTATATTGTCATTAAAGTATTAAACACAAGTACCCTTTATTTGATTAAAAAAAAATTAAAAATATCCTAACCTGGGATTCCTCACCTAGTGTATAATAGTAGGTATTATGCCCAACCTATAATTTAACGAAAATCAATAAATTGGCTTTTAATTATTAATATAGAATTATATTAAATGACTTGATTTTTTAAATTTATTATTTAATATTATTATTTGAAATCATAATACATTATTATAAATTTAGCAGGTATTCACTATAGGTTATGCTCCGGGTTATACCTCATATACCTACTAAATGTCTAACGATTAAATTGATAAATTGATTTTATGGAATAATTGACGTATTTAGTGTGTAATATGTATTAGTATTAATGTATTATGGGTAAAATATTAAATTACTTCTCTGTAATATATCAAACATTTTGAAAAGAAAAGGGAATTAAATATGAAAATGAAATAGGTTGTAATAAAATACATAATCATTAACATATTCAATAAAGGAAGATCTTATCAAATATTTTATTTTGAATAATATGTTGTTCTATTGGACTTGGTGATTTTTATTTTCAGTTCATATAATATAAATATATAACATATAATAATATATTTCAGTATGAAGAGAAATTTGAAAGAATATTTTACTATATTATAATATATTCATTATTTATATTAAATGTCATTGATTTCCTTAAACATAAAACTGTATGTGCAGGTCGATCAAATTGTTGCTTCTGATTTTTAACATCTTTGAATGTCCTCGACTGCGTCTAATTAAATCTATTTCTAAGATTGCGGTTAAATCCGTTTAGTCTTTAGTTAGGTTATTATTCACTGTGGGAGAATTTGTTAACTATATTTTCCCTATATTTTGGCCAAGTCATAAGTTTAAATTCGTGAGTTACTTGCAGTATTTTAATTTGTAGACTGTTATTTCTTGACATTTGGTCCGGTGTTCTTCTAATGTGTAACAGTATTAAAGCCATTATATCGTCATGTACAATCACTTATTACTATCAGTAAATCGTAAATAATTCCATACACAATAAATTGTTATTTTTTTTCATCATAAAATTGTTTTAATAATTAATGATAGCTAGAATATAAAATATGAGTTAGGTATACTTGAAATTATTAATTATATTTAATATAATATGGTACATTTTATTTTCACAGTAAGATAAGGGCTGGGAAAATCAAACATTATACATATCGACGTTAAGAAATACAAACTCAAGTATAATACCTCATTTTTATCTAATTTATTTGAATTTAATATCTTAAATGGACGAGGTGTCTTCGGCCTTGCTCAGAATCCCATTTTGAGATCAACGCTTACGTTGTCATTACAGTAACTGGGAATAATATCCTCATTATTCTTATGCAATGACTTTTTTTAGCCTTCAATTTACATTTTAGACTTTAAAAATATATAAATAGTGAAACGACTTCCGTAATTATATTTTATACGATAACTTAAAGTAGAATTAATTTGATGCTATATAGATAAGACATTTATATAACAGCTATAAATTATAATATTTATACTATATACCTAACAATTAATATGGTTTGATGCTTAGAATTTGAAACTTAAATATGGTTTATTTTTATTAAATTTAAATTTAAAATAATATGAATGTATTAATATTTTGCAAATAGGTTATTCATATATTTAGATAACTTTAGTTGACTTAAAATAAATAATTTTATTTCCTAAATATTTGTTAATATTATATTATTAGGCATTACCTAAGTATGTAATCATTTGTTCGTTAACAGAAAAAAAACATGATACTTAAGTGATGGTAATTTGTAATTTTCATATTTTGATTATTAATCAATTACGTGTAATTAATATATATATATATATGTACATTATACTTATAAAAATACAATATTTTGTAGTTAAATAAAATAAATCTTTTGAAGAATGTAAGTAATTATTAATTTAGTAAAAATATTGAATGTTCTAAGATTTAAGGCTATAATGTTAAAACTAAAATTTTGTCAGCACTAAATAATTTGCCCAGAATAAACTTATAAAAAAAATATGGAGCATCAGAGGACGTAGAAATTCAACTGGGTCTTAAGGCTTAGAGACACCGTTGGTTAATTTATGCTCCGGGGTTAATAATAGGTAAAGTTATATTACAAAGAGAACTTTTTAAATAATTAAAGTTGTTTAACATCCAGGTAATTTTTCTTAAAAAGCTTAGAACTTTGTCACAATGTGATATATATGTATATAGTTTTTTTAAATGATTTCATAGTATTCTTCAATGTTCATGTTGTGAGCACTAACTAACTTTAATAGTGTGGTGATTGTTTAGACCAATATTAGTTTCTTTAATAGTTTTAAGAACCAAGAATTACATAATATTATATTATGAATTGAAAATGTATATTAACAGTTCTATATGTGCCCAATATTATTGGCAATTGACATACTTACATCTACTATATTGAAGACAGAATTAATTTAAAATTTGAAAAAAACTTTGATATATATAAAGGAGAATAATTTAGAAAAAAAATCACTTAGTTGTACTAATAGATAGTCATAATTTTGAAGTAAAAATAATATATATGATTTTAATGTGACTTATTAGGCAGTAACAATTTATTTGGTTTGGTAAAATTTCATTTTATATAATGTGATGTTCAATCGAAAGATAGGCAGTATATCTTTTGCCATTTTCTTTCACTCCTATAAACATGTACGTAAAATAACCTATCTGTTAGTTATATCACCGAACCGTGAAACACTATATAAATGACGCTATGCTCACTGGCTAGAACATCTCTTGGGAAGAAAATCTTTAACTATGTGTAGTAAAATGTCTACTACTATTTGGTTGTCTATAAAAGAACCTGTTTGATAGATATGTATAAAATATTTTTCCTACCTTTTGATGTTCTATTACATGCTACTCTCATATATTAATAATACATTGTACGTATATATAAATAAGTAATAAATAGAGTATGTAATAATATATCTATTATGTCTTTAAATGTGTCTAAAATTCCAAATAGTTATTTCTATTATAATTAAAAACTATTAATAATTTAATTTGTAGTATAAATATTTATTTCCTATTAGCACCTACCTACCTACATATTACTATTACATAATAATAACTATTATCATTATATTATAACTCAGCACTAAGTTTAGTTGAATAAGTC
Organism: Aulacorthum solani; assembly: GCA_008528875.1. Classification (NCBI taxonomy): domain Eukaryota; kingdom Metazoa; phylum Arthropoda; class Insecta; order Hemiptera; family Aphididae; genus Aulacorthum; species Aulacorthum solani. Next base: position 5,321 of record PVMI01027816.1, read on the forward strand.
AGCCAAGTCCGGGAAACTTTATAATTTATAATAAATTAATAAACAAAAAAAATTCTGCTGTTGTTTTGAGTATCTAAGTTCAAAAAATAAAAGTTCTTAAAATGTCTGAATACAATAATATATTTGGTTCTCATTTTAACTTAAAATACAATGCAGATACGGACTAAATTATAGCCATTCTTATATTATATCTAAAATATATTTATATATAATTAAATATGTTATAAGTAATAACAAATTGTTTAAAATATTTTTTAAAGTATTTCAAGATATGTATAACTAGATGGACAACTGTGAAACAATTGCATTTGAGTATAAAAATAATAATAATGTTAACATAATTTATTAAAGATTATATTACTCAACAACAACTTTATTAATACGTTTAATATCTATGGCATATAGGTACTTTTATTAAGCTTGTATGGTACAGATATTGTTGTGAATAGAGTGAAAAGAATTAATCATTGTATTAGTCAATCACACATATTTTTACTATTTATCTAAACTTGATTATAATTTATGAATGTTTTTATTAAATAAAATAATTACAATAAAATTATGCATAATATAAAATTACAAAAGATAAATTACTCGATATTTTACTATAAGTAAAATCTTTAAAACAATACAATATCATTACAGATAGAATAACTCGTTTTGCAAAAAAGATTATAGACAAAAACTATGAATCTGTTGGTTCAGAAGCATAAACAAATCTATCCAACACACAACCACAAAAAAAAAAATACCAATAATGCAATATGAGAAACTTTAAAGAAGAAACCAAAAGACTCATCGTATTACAAATAATAAATCAATTTAATACGAATAATAATAAAAAAATACTGTCCAAAAATCATATGGCTACAAGGAACACATTTTACATGCTTTGTATCATTTTAAGATATTTTTGTACATGAATATATTATTAATATACCTAAGTTATAAATTATAAAATCTAATGTGTTTTTTCAGAAACGCCAATACCCTAGTAATTGAGGCGTATTTTTAAACAAAATAATAATAACTATCATTGAAAATAGCTAGTAGGTATAGGTACCGAACGGAAAGTAGCTACTTTTATATAGTTATCTTGTATGAATCACATTTTATATTGCTCCCAAAAATGAATCATTTATCATTTTCAAATCTCTAAGCATCTATACTACATATTTTAATTTTTTTTATACTTCACGTAATAATAATATGTAACCTTTTATTGTTTAAAAATTAACACGGCAATTATTAAAGCTAAAATTCAGCTATATATTTAATGATTTGGTCTCGTAATGCATTCACTATAAACATATGCAAATAGCTAGGACTCAATTGATTATGTACTTTGATATTTTAATGAGAGTTAGTGACTATCACACATTTGTTAAACAGTGCAATGTTACGTCAATATCTACTAAGTTCTAACATGTTGACTATTTTCAGTACCGTAATTGAATTTACGAGGCACCTTGGAAATGGTTTGAAAAATTTACTGTGGTGCTGAGCATACAATCATTGATTAAAGAACTGTTGGTTGATTCCGGAATGGACCGGTATATAATGGTTAGCAAAATAAAAGATGCAAAGAATAAGTAGAATACATCTAATGTAACCTAACGCCTGTGTCGATGTTGTATTTGCCTGATTGGCATTAAGAATTTAAAGATACAGATAAATATGAAAAATACATACCCTACCGGTACTTATCTTCAATACTGTCGTTACACCCTATAATCTACACATATTAATATGTATATATATATGTATTATACACACACACACACACACACACACACACTTTAGGATTTACCAATACAAAATGTACCTAAAAAATCAACACTTTTAGACCCGTTCAAGTTATTATACTTGTTATTCAAATTACACGGGGCAGTTAGTTCGGCAGACAATATCAACACGAACGCACTCACCTGTACACTAAGACAGTAAAGTACTAATTTAAATATAATCAGTACTATAGATTTATAAACTAAAAGTGTCTTATTATTGATAGATGCCTCATATACGTTGCTCTAATCTACAGCTATGGAAAACTTATCTATAAGAATTACTAATATACCGTAACAACGTTCCCCGACCACGTCGCAATTTAGTACATAACACATTTATTTGTACATCAATACAGCTTTAAAAATGAAAGATGATTAAAAAAAAAAAAATACTAAACTTTTTCAATAAAAATAGAATGCGTGAAGTATCACACTAAGTAGTTGGTTGGGAAGAACAAAACAAACTTTACATGCATTATGGTTGTATCAAGACATCAAACAAATCTCATATAAAACGAGACATGTGTCCAATTAATCTATTCAGTACGTTATGATATGATAAAAATTAAAACAATAATGAAACGCCACAAGGGTATAACATTATAATTGGTTTTGTATTATACAATTGGTAACCAATTTGAATACCAATCAGAATGGAATTAACTTCTTGCTATAATTATACAGGTTAATGATAATGGTCCACGTAATCGTATATTTTTACGACGACCACGGTAGGTAATTACAAAAAAAATGTCCGGTCTTCGCCAGTCGTTTGTTACAGTTTTATAACTACAAACTATCAAGCCGCAACAACCTGTACCTACGTTCTACAATTATTTTTATCTTTTGTTTTTACTAGAGTAGTTTCTGGTTAGCTACCACAGACCAAGAAAGAAATTTAAACTTAATAAAATAAATGATTGTAGATATACATATTAAAGTTTAGCTGTACAAGTCAATCAATCGTTAAATAGATTATAGTTCCTAAATTTCCTACAAAGACTGTAATTGATGATAAGTTATATTGATTTTATATATTGAACGTTTGAAATAAGAAATAACATGTAGGTACCATATACTATAGTAATAATAAATGTTAATTTATATTATTTAAGCTGTATCTTAATACACAATGGCGTAATTTAATTATTGGTTAACTACACGAACACGAGATATCGATATCACGAAATAGTATATATTTTTATCAAACCTATTGCACAGAAAGCTTTATTTTTGATGCCTGTCGAAGTTCCAGAGAATAACCTTGATCCGTCCAGCATTGATCGTAAACACTTTTTCACCTGTCGATTTTTCGGAAAAGTTACTGACCAAACCGTTTTATTATTTTGCATAACCGTACAGATACGTGCTTTGTCTAATATATCGAAGAATAGCTGGTAAGTGGGTTACCCCAATTTTGTTTTATGAAACAGTTTGGTGAATCTATATAGGTACCGAGAACGTCAAGAATAGTTTATTATTATCGCAATGTCGATATGGGCGGTTTCGGAGGTGCCAGAGACGCGTGATAAAAAATAGAAAACGTGGCTCTTGTGGGAAGAGGATTTATATCGATGCCTGCCATTTTATTAACAAAATTTGATAGTAACTTCATTCACGAACATAAAGGTAACAATTTGAAGGCTATGTTAAAGACAAGTTGTCGGAGAGAGACAATGTCTACTTGCCCAGTTTTGTGAAATAAAACTTATTCCTACATTGAATGTAACAGATTTATTGGTGTAGAAAATCGAGTTACATCTAATCTTTGTAGACGAAACTTATCGACGGATTCGTGTTATTGGCAAGGGCATACGTTGTTATACTCAGGAGTCTAGAAATCTAGGCTTGAAATCGATATAGTTAGAACATGCAAGGTCTAACCTGCACGTTATTAAACAGTTTCATTGTTTTAGTGACGATAATATTAATGGTTGCTATATGTGTGTCATTTTTATTGCTTTGTGACCTTCGTTAGCAACTGTTAATTGTTGTAAATGTCACATAGTGGTTTACAGAAATTGGGAAATGGGTATTAAGGTCTAGTGTATGACTTCAACAACCAGCCCATAACTCAGCAAGGGAGCAAAGGAGCGTACTTAAAATGAATGAGTCACCGAGACAAGGATAGTAACTACATGTCCACAATAAGTTTACACAAGGACATAAGAACTATTATTTAATGGGATAAACTACATAGTCGTATAATTAATAGTGCAATAATAGGCTGTTATAATTTTGTGGCCTGAAATGTCCGTATGTATATGTTTTCCAATGTATACGCAACTTTGAATAAGACGCTCTCGTATCAAAAAAGGGAAAATATAATTTTATCTAATTTTTGGATTCCATATGCATCCTAAATTGTAAAAAACATGTGTTCACCGTAATTAAAGCAATACAATTGTATTGGTATAAATAATAGAATTGTTTTTGGAAATAACCAATAACTGACTACTTACACTTAAACTCTTTCATAAAAATGTTATATTAAATGAAATTAATTGAACACTAGCAAATAACAATTATTCGTGCATCTTAATTATTTCAATATGCTATTTATTTATTCATTTCTTAGATTTAATATTTGTACTCTTTTGAGTGCTATGAACGTACTCCTCAAAAGCGAAATTAATTCGTTTCAACTTAAACATCAATAAATTTCACTTTGGATCATTAAAATATTGCTCTCTTGATAGAAAACGAACTTAAATACTGTAGGTGTCTTAAGTATATTGATTAGTGACAGAGCGCTATTATACTCTTGAAAATGTCAAATCAATTAAATTAAAATACTAAAAACAATTATAAGTATTGTCAAACAAATACGTAAAATCATAATTTTCGAATATATTTTGTCTACTGTCAAAAATATGTAAGGAAATACGTTTAAGAAGATACATTATTTTGGTAGATCGAAAGCAAACGTTCAAATGGAATATTACTTTGTTTAAATGAATCATTTGAAACAAAATTATTGTACAATAATAAAAAAAATCCATGATAAAAAATATTAATATATTATATACAAAATAAACTTTTAGATGTATTGGTTTCTATGACAATACAAAAAAAAGAATTAACTGTTTAACAATGTGGAAGGACTCTTTGAATGTTGTTTATATTATTTGACAATATTCACTAATATATTTTCAAAATAAATTTTAAACTTCAAACTGAAAATATATGAGCAAAATTATAGGAAAAACTATATTTTACAAAACAAAATAATGTTACTATTTGTATGAAATTTATTGAGATCTATATTTCTTATATTATCACTACTACACATTATTGTAATTTATTGGAATCTTAATTAATCACTCAGGTTAGAATGTAAAATTATTTATTTTTTTTAAATAAATAATAAATAATGTACAAAATAGAATTATTTTAATAGTTATTTTAATCAAATAATGTAAAAACCATGATAATAGAAACTTCTAATAATACAAGTATAACATTTTGTTTAATATAAGCTTATTTTTTTTGACCGATTTTTTAAGCTCTTTTGTATGCCTACACAAATTGTAACTGGTAAAACAAATTGGATTTAAAAGTATTTTCAAAGATATATTTTTTATTAATATTTACATTCAATTTATTTAATAAGTTAGATGATAAAGTGTAACTATTCATGTTTTATATAGAACATTTTTCATTTTTATAAAAAAAAGGCTTTCATTTTGTTTTGTTGATAGGTACAATTGGTGACGTTAAATATATTATCTGCAATGCGACTAGGTTTTCCGGCAAATAAAATATGTTCGAGAAAATATGAAATAACTCATTTCAGAAAATAATAAAGTATAGTGTTAAAGAAAATCATCTAGGATTCGAGAAAGTTACAAAACTAAAGTTTGATTATAAAATAACAGTTACGTTGAATAGCAGCCATGAGTATTTTAATTGGTAATCTTTAAAATAAAATGTTAAAAAAATTGTAATTAAATCACTGAACAAAATTTTTTTTAAATTCAATATGCACATTTCAAATACTCTACATATTATAATGATTAAAGATTATTTAACACAACACAGTAAATTGCTAAGTGAACAGGAAAAGCCCATACTCTTATATTAAAGGATTAAAATATAACAGAAATCGTGCTTTCTAAAAATAAATTAAACATTTAAAATGGTAATTGATATTGAATTATTCTTGTTCATTTTTAAAACTAACCAATGTTTTTTTTTTAATTTGAGCTCATTATAATTTAAAAAACACACCGTTATTAAGCCGCTGGGTGCGATATTGTTTACACATAAGTCACATATTTTTTTAAACATAAACAGCTCAAGTTTCAATTCAAAGACTAAAACCATAATATACCTGCTCGTATTCATACTACGGTGGTCTACCACATTGATAATACTATTGTGTATGCAGAATGCAGATCATTATTTTATTTCAATTCCAGTAAATCTTGATTTCAAAAAATAATTACAACTACTATAGTTTTTAAGGCTGTAATTTTCACAGTTTAATTGTAGTATTTAAAAAAAAAAAACTCAGAGAAGTCAAAAGTTTTTGTCAATCTAGATTCAAGACATTAAAAAAAAAAACCCTAAAACCTTATCTCATTCCACAGCGTTTTGAGTTTATTTTTTTATGGATTAAAAGTTTCTCTCCTACGGTTTTTCATTAAACAATACGAACGATCGAACCAATAGAACATGGTCATTGGTCAATAACTGTTTTGAAACATTATATGTTTTCTTTACCTCCGAGAAAAAAATACATTTAACAATGTAATTTTAAAAGTTCATAAAAACGAATAATCTCAGATTTAAGGATTGGAGATATTGTTGTGGACGTTTTTAATGGATATACTTTGCGGTCATATACCTTTCTTTTCATCTTCTTTGTGCGATATAAGTATTATTATAGGACTATGAAATACTTGATGAAATATATCAATGCTGGTTATGTTAAACGTCTTATGTTGGTCTTGTGTAGTTCTAGATAAAAACAATAGCTTATTATTTAATACTGGAAATACAAACGCTTCATTAAAATATGCAGAGTCTAACATAACAATATTTGAACAGTACTTACACACATAAAAAATACATTTTTGAGTCGAATGTTGGAGCATGATAAATCACAAAAAAAGGTCTATTTATATTTATATTTTTGTCATTGTCCCTCTTTCAAAAATATCGCAGGTCCAAATTAAGAGCAATAGGAAAGTCATTTAAATTATAGTTTACAACTACGTTGTAAACTATAATAATAATACATTTGGCCTGTATATTGCTTGAACTTCATAGTATGCTTGACTTAATTAAAATATGATATTTTCAAACAATTTTTTTAAATATTTAAAATAATACATTTTGGTTAAATTACATTTTAAGAGTGTTACAATTATTTATGCACTACAATAACAACACTACGTAATAAATAATCTAAAAATAACTATATTATTTTATGTCAATCATCGAGTAAGCAAGATCAAAATAATATATTTATTTTCAGATATATTAAATTATTAAATTTAACATTGTTATTTAAAATTGTTTTCAAATATTTTTTATTTCTCCCGAATGAATAAATTGTAGAAATTATTAAAAAAAAAAATTTGACACAAACCTAAACAATTATTTTCTATTTAATTTCATTAGTTTGTTGTTATTTAGTATTTGTCAGTAGGTGTGCTCAAAAGATTTCAAAAAAGGCGTTTAAAATTGTATAGACAAAGATGGACGAGGGATAAACAGTTCATATAACAGTCAAAACCATCAAAAAATATATGTTTGCCATGTATAAAAAAAATATAGTTTACACATTTATGTTTCGTGGTTTTGTGGTTGCACGCAAAAAAACATTGGATGATAAATCGTTCTAGCCTTCTAGGTAGGTCTGAAAAATGAATTCGACATAGGTAGAAGACTTTTTATTTTTTATCTCTGAACGTAAAGGTCATTGAAATATTTACCGACTCTTAACTGAATGCTGGTATTAAATTTTACTCTAAATACCTACTGACGTTTTAAACCGTATCAGTCTGCATTGTGGAAGATTATTTTATATAAAAATATTTTCTTTCCATTCAAAGAGAAAAATTATTTTATTTACATTCAACAAGGTGTAAATGTATATTATACCTAGAAATAATGCATGCAGATTATAATTGTATTTTCCGTTGTCTTACAACAACTATAGGTATATAATATACGTATTTAACTCATGTTTACTATATATTACATACTTACTTTTATAATTTAAATTGAACATTTTTTTGCTGTGAACACGAACATAGATATTCGGAATGCCTACTTACAAATGATTAAAAACATTTTTATACAAGAATATTGTTTTATAACTTTTTAATTTTTCAAGTGTTAAAAATATATATTCTGCGCAAGATATATTGTTGGTATATTAGGTTTAAAAATAATATTTAGATTTTATAATACGATCTATTAAGACTCTGCAAAATAAAATAGGTATAACCCTTATAAACTATAAATACATGAACATATTTTTTTATTTCAACGTAATTTTAACGTTGTTCAGTTCTCTGAACTCATGTTTGGGTAAGGCATAACAAATGGACAACCACAGTGATTTAAAAACTGGTTGAGTACATACCTATTTAAATAAAATGGATATATTATAGTATTTTCGAAATTAACTTGAATACTTTTTTTGTGTATAATGCATAAAAGACAGTTAAAAAATAATTGAATTTCTTTAATAATATTTGTTTATCAAAATATATAATATCTGAAGAGTGAAGGTGAGTACGTTAGGATGTACACTAAATATTTTAATGTTTAAATCTAAATAATATTACTTTTAATAAAACATAAGTAATTATGTGGACAAACTAATAAATAAAAATAAATAAATAATACCATTTAATATAATATAGGTATTGTATAAGAGACAAATGAGAATGTTAAATAATGTGAAACATTAAAAACATGAAAAACACAGTAGACAAAAATGCTTTTTGTAAAATAATTACAAATGTGTTAAAAAGTTAAACACGAAAAAAAAATAACGACTGTAATGTTATGCTAGTGATTAAAATTCTGCTCGTTTGTACCAGTAATTTTGTATGTAACATTTCATAAGTAATATTAATACTTATAATTAAATTTAAAATACTTTTGTATAACTTAATTGTTCGCATTTTTTTTTTTTTATTATTATCAAATTATTACACGTTATACTTACTGTAATAAAAATAAAAATATAGGCTCTTATTCTATACAATTATACAATATGGCATAATATGTAAATACATTTATAATTCTATACTAAATGATGACGCTATATTACTATTCACCTTCGGTATATACTTTTATAATATTGTAAAATGTATTATTTAATAATTCACCGGCGCATTGTATAGGCAAAAGTGGTACATGGATTTATTATTATTTAGCATTTTCTATTTATTATAAGAAACTCTACAGTATAAGTTACAAGTTCTTAAATATTCATTAAGAATCTAATTAACTGAAGCATAAACAACTATAGACTACATTAAATAGTTGTTTTTAATGAGTCGTATTAAAATTATCAGTTTATACTTGGTAAAAATTTGCAATAGAGTACAATTATTTACATACGCTTTACTTCATAATATTATTTGTGTAAAAGGTTCAAGGTGTTTGTATTTTTTTTTAAAAATAAAAAATAGTAGGTAGATAAGGTACTTTTCAATTAATTTCTTTCGTAGTTTCACATGGAATATTCAGTCCTTCGATAGGCAATAGCTTTATTATTCATTAATCATCAAACATTTATTGACTAAAAAGCTTACAAGTGCATTGTTATAACTGTCTTAGTTTTGATGATTTATAAGCTATCTATATCTATGTCCATAAAAACTGATTTCTATCCACAAAAAATATTTTGATTTAAGCCGAATGCAAAAAGAATCTCAATACGTACAAATAGATTATATACGAGATATATCTTATCAGGACAACATTTATTATGATGTTAATTTCAATATAATTTTATAAATGAAATAAATAAAAAAAAATTTTATTAGGACTTAATATTTTTGTATATAATGTAATATTCATCAATATATTATGCTTTATATAAAGTGATTTCAATCACTATGAGTATCAAATATGTAGACGTGTAGTATTTCTAATTTATTTATTTTTTGCTTTCATAGTTCAATAGCACTAGTATGTTATATTTAATCCAAGCAGAGTTCTGGTCTGGTATACATTTTTTCTTCAAAAATACGCGATCACGACTCTGCAGTTAACACTCTTTCAACAATATTCCCTAGTGGATGTCGTATTGCTATTAATGTACTCATGTGTTGCAACTATACTAAACAACTTCTTCCATGTCACTGACGCGAAGGCTATCCCATTATCGGTTTACACTGTTTCAAGAGCAGCCATCTCATTGATAAATCGTTAAATTGCTTCCACTATATTGACAGGTGTTATTGGGGGTTCGCAGTTGTAGGAAACAAACGGAATAGTCCAATGCCAAACTCAATACACATCTTATATTATGTCATTAATTATTTTTACAACCGTTAGACATGAACCTTGGTAGATTTTGGATACCTGATACCAATTAAATTGTATGTTAAGTAACAGTATCGTTCAGTTTTTGGAATTATTTATAAAACAAAGGACTTTATGTTAAATTGTACGGAAAAGATAATATAATTATTAAACTGAGCATAAAATAAACAAACTAAAATTTTGATACTCTAATGTATATTTCAAACTATTTTTATCTTTAATTTTATAAGTAATTTTACTAAGCTTAACGTACTTTGTACAATTTTTAAGCAAACTATAATCCAGTAATTTTGATTGATTAAAATATTAAATGTACTTACTTGAATATAATTTGTTTTTTAGAAAGAATTCCTACAGTGCGAATGGCGTATCTATATTTTACTTACTATTAATACAACATAATATTATATTGTATAAATATTCTATTGAAATTCAGATATTTTCAACGATTGAATTATAATATCATCATCAAAATCATGAATAATATACGGCATAATATCATCGATGCAGTATATTATAATATAATATGTGTTATGTTAAAACATAATACATACTACATACCTACACATATTGTCCTACCTTCAAATAAATAATATAAAACGGCACGTATTGCATTTTCATAAGCTCGTAGATTCGCGGTCACAATTGATGAGCTTACACGCAGACACATTCGTACATAAAATAATAAAAATAAATACTAAAGCTATTTCTGTGATGATATTGTCAATCTGTATTTTATTTTAATCATGGCTTTCCACCCGAAATTTAAAATTCAGGTATTCCAAAATGTTATTGAAAACTGGTAATGATTTCTTGTATGTTATTAATCATGAAGTATTATATTTTATATAAAATTTGTATTGTGAAAATTTGATAGTTTTACTGTTTATGGTATCGTATTAAAAAATATATTAATTTTTTTGTTTTAAATGTATTATCCCTGTGTTGCATTTTGTATTAAATATCAGTACATACCTAATAATAATTAATAATTAAATGCACAGAAATAAACTGATGTACCTATTGATTATTTATTAAATTGTATCATTAACATTAACATATTTTTCAGATTTTTATTAAAATAATAATAATACAATTCTTAAATTTATTAATTACTTCTTAAGATAGTTTGACAAAGGAAAATTTTACATTGAAAACAGTAGTACATATTTTTGGTATTGGGTTTTTAATTACATTTTTTAAATTTTGATGAATACTGGTTTTTGTCAATATTTTTATTTCTGGTTGTATTTGGTATCAGGTATTATCATAATTCATAATCCCGGATACTTAAACGGCATTGGTTTTCGGGTTAATTCAGGTGCAAAGCCGTTACCAACTTATGTAGGTAGTGCCATAGGCTATCCTGCATTATTATTTTTTTTTGTATGAGGGGGGGGGCGTGAATTTTGTTTAAGATATTGGTTATCTAGAATTCACCTATTTATCAACAATTAATTACTTTATGACACACTTGTTTGTAAACACGTAAGTACTTTTTTTTCTTATAAAGCACAACTCACAATAACTTATTCGTGATATTACCAAACAAAACTAGAAAACTGTAATCCATACTTGTCATATCTACACCAAATAATAATATAATAAAAATATGCTAGGACTTGGGCAATAATATAATAAAAACATAATATTGTTATCATAATCAATTATTGTCCAGTACTCTAGTCATAAGATTGCTATAAGGTCAAAAATGATGATATACAAATTACTAATCATACATTCAGCTTGTATTATGTATTAATATTAATTATAGGTACCTATTTATGTATACCATAAGTTTATCCTATAACCCACACTGATAAAACAAAAAAACGGAGGGAATTGGGCACGTGCCCTTAATGACCCTCATGGATTCTGCACTAATATAGTATTGTTTTATATTTTTAATTGTTTTTTTCTGCTTATTACATGTTATTTGATTTTAAGCAGATTTGTGTGTTTCAATAACCATGATTAATTTTAGTGTTTTATTTTAATTGTCTATGATGTGAGTTTAGTAATATGATATTTTGTAAACGTACAAATATGGTTTTAAAAGTATGTTTTGAATAAAAAAAAAGGAACTTATATATTTATAGTTTCATATAATTTATGTGATATTTGAAGTTTGATTTAATTATTATTAAAACCAATTGCATATTTAACAAGTGTTAAGTTATGTCTATAAACGGACTTGGACAGTCATAAAAGTTATGTGTTGTTACTTTTAGCACAAAGTTATATTATCAATTAAAGTGAATTGTGTAGAGTTAATCTGTTAAAATGTATTCAGTGTGATTGCGTGAATTATCAACTTGAATTTAATTTCAGTCTAAGAAACAAGTAGTCCAGTGATTAACTACTCCCACCACAGAATCCGGCCGTAAGAGCAATATAGAAGTTAGTGTTTTATAAGTTACTATGGTATTTTCTTTGTTCAAGTCATATAATTTTATAATATAAAATCATTAAATATTTTCTTTTTACATTAAAGAACACGCAATCTACTTACAGACCCACGACACATGTTTCATTACATTCCCAAAAGTTTGGTTCATACCGTTAAGAATTATGTTGTTGCTGTTTAATAATAATTATTAAAGCACAGTAAACTGTACACCAACTAACACCAATTATGCATCAGAATTGCCAGCCGTTTTCGTGCAAGAGGGTTGGAGTTGACAATGAAAGATAATTATATCATCGATAGTTGCACATAATAACCGATAAAATTAATGTAATAATTTATGTGATATACCGATATATCATATAGTATCATACATTCATACACATAGGGACATCGTTTTTCCTATATTCGTTTAAATTATAAATACTCAACCCAAGATTAAAATTAAAACGTTTAATCACGGAATACATTTTTACATTTTAAACAATGGAATGTACGTGTTTCAGTGTAAACAGTAAGGATTAATTTCGATTGTTGAATCTGTGGGTGGTTTGAATAGAAACAACAACAAAAAAAAACAGCATGTGATAAATATGTAATTTAAAATTGTAATGAATTTTTATTTTTTAAAGACACAATATTATATACAAAATAAAATTATATTCCCATTTATTTCACTTACGATTTTTCTAAAACTCATTATACAATCGATTTATTCTTTTATTGCTGAAATAACGTGTAGGTTATACATTTCTATGTGCATATTCTATACATATTAGATTCACCTGGAGTTAATCAAAAAATATTGACTGAAACTTGCAATCATTGTATTCGTTGTATCATATTAAATTGCAAGTATTTGATATTATAGGAGTAACCTTTCATGTGAAATATCAAATTAAATTAATTTAATAATGTATTAATAACATACAATTTATGAGTTAAAATATTCCATATAAAGTCGTAAGCTATTCCACCATAAAAATAACAAAACTAATTTTTCGTAATAATTTTATTTTTATTACATGACCAGATTTTGAAATAAAATCATTCGAAGACATAATATAAAAAGAACAATACATTAATATAAATATAAAATATCGACAGTATTAAAGTAGTTCGTCGATTTGTTTGTGTATATTTAGATTACCATTCGTGTTAATTTGCAAGCAGTGTTGATCAAACGAGGTAAGGGGCAAGAGGGATGGATCCACCATGACCTTTTTTCCAGTGTTTAAGATTTGGTAACCATAAATTATATTTTTAATAATTAAATAGTGCATGAAAAAATTAGCCATATCCCCCCTCCCTCGACAAAACCACTTGACCTCCACTGTATGTATGCAAAGGCACACCAAACAAACAAAAACTGTTATGTTGAATACTGGTTATGAGTAAATATTCTAATTTTTCCTTAATTTCTACCCCCCTTCCACCATTTTTTCTAGAAGTACTATGCATTTTCACTCCTGATCCCTTAATTCCAAATAATTCTAATTTGCTATCAGAAACAGCCGTGTAAGTTGAAATCAAATTCTTAATGCCCCGATGAATACCTTTGTAAAATCAATACATTCATTGCTATGCTCAGAATTTAACATACCATTCTGAAACAAATTATACTTAATAGACTTAAGCTTAATGTAATTATATTTATTTCTGTGGAACTCGAATTAAATTCTATTTAATATCCTTGATTACAAAACTTCAATCTGTAGACTGTAACTGACTCCTCTTATAGTCGAATATTTATATCCAAACTGCCCATTGATCTTATTTAATAGTTCACAATATTTAATTTCTTTAATAGGATTTAAAAACATATTCTATTTTATAAAATCAATAACGTTGGTTAACATTTATTGTCTGAGTCTTTAGGTAGACAATAGACTTGCAATTGTTATTCACTAGGTTTTTAATTCCACTTACCGAGGTCTTAATTAATGTTTCCAATTGTTTGATTTAATTTTGAAAACTGGCAGCATTTAGAAGTTGTAACGTGGAATATACCTTCTGCTTATGACTAAGGAAAAAAACTATAGAATAAAAATATAATTGTAACTTGTAATGATAACTATAAGAAGCAAATTATTGTTTTCTATATTAAATTATGCTTTGAAATTATAATTAAAAATAAATAATGAACACAGTAATAACTTCTATATCAACATAAGAAGATATAATGTCAGTTCACATCCACAATAATAGTAATTTATTGCCATTCAACAATAGTGGAATTTATTCCTGTCCGTAGATTCTAAATCCAAAATATTTTCACCATTTTTATTTTGAAATTAAAGGTGAAATATTTACAAAAGGAAAAAAGGAATAAAAAGCTATTGAATTCCTGAGTGACATTTACTGACATTATTAAAAAAAAAAAACTTATGATACTTATTCCTTTATATTACTTCTGTTTTTTGTTTAATGATTTAATTTTCGAGTGGTACTGATCTTATTTTAGTTACAGTAATATGGAGCCTCAAATAATTTTCGATAATATCTCCAGGTTATCGATTACATAAAACTGTCCTTAGGGAATTTCATTTTTTGTAAAATCATCCGACGCACAATCGGCGTTTGTCTTGTGTGCTGAAGAACTTAACAGCTATATACCTAGTGCATCTTTGGAGTTATGTAAACCGTTTACCAAAGTGTAATCTGAAGTGGCGATCGCTATTTAGTTTACGACAACGATGTGTCTAAGGATCTAGCAACTAGGTTAGGCGTAATGTACAATGATGTCTAAACCATTGTAGAGGAGCTGTCGATATCCGTACGGCTCGTTAGGCCCACCCGCATAAGGTTATCTTAGTTCCCAAACACCAAGTGTAACTCGGACGCAGAGATGTATTTCCACTTCCTCCTGCACCTCCGATTCAAGAAATGACAGTACATTTGCGATGAAATGACGATCGTAGAATGTAAACCAAATAATAACAACCACGGGTGTTGACAAAATGGCAAGTTTTGTGCGAGTATAACGAGATGATAAAAAAAAAAACATCACAACTACCGTCCCCGAGGGTTTTTATTTGTATTTTATTTTATTGACGAAGAATTTTGTTTTCCTTTTTTTACATTCAACTAAACGCTCTCACAAAAAAAATGCATTAGAAACAACACCACCAGAAAAAATTCGAAATATTCGTTGCTGTTCAAGGTTTTGAATATTCAAACTAATAACATGTCAGTTGTAGATAAATGTACCAATGCAATAACAACCGTAATCTATAAACTGTATGAAATAACCACATAATTTTTTATTTTATATAATTTAAATTAAGTTTCATAGATTTAAAATGTACAAAATAATAACAGTTTTATTGTCATCATGCTTTTTATGAAAAATAAAAATAATATTTTTGGTTAAAATGTATTATAATTTACAATTATATTGTACAAACAGTCATTAAAAACTCATGCTATAAATTTACAATTTTGAATTAAAAATTGACATTCTACGAGTCCATATTTTGTAATTTTACGACCTTTGGTCTTTGTTAGACATGAATTACCCAACTCCTAAGTTTCGTTTTTAAATGTTTTGCCATTGCATCTATTCCAAGCCAGACGGTTTACTTATTTTTTACTTGTACCTAAATATCTAAAGCAATTCACATTGATATTCTGTTTTGCGTGATTGTAGCATCATTAATTGAAATTTATTTACAAATATATTTGTGTAAATACAATTCAAATATGCGGGTAAACATGTATAATCATGAAAAATGTAGATATATTATTACGAGAGAGTAAATTCGTATCTAAATGAATAACACGCATCTATGTGTACCGTGGAGGTGTGTGTTATCCACTAACCGTGTCATATTTACACATCATTTATTTAGTACCTATAGCTGCAATTTCGAAACATTTTTTTCACAGTGTTATCATAAATAACGTAATCAAAATATTTCTCGATTGAGTAATTTTCATAAAAATTATTCATCCCATAATAACATTTTTTTTTCTATCGGATTACCGAATATATATATGTTGCACTTTTAAATTTAAATTTTATATCAATCAACCACTTTTGTGGCCTGAAGCAGATTGGATCAATGATCCTACACCTGGAAATTTCCGGTCGGCCGATTACTATGCCACTGTCTTGTGCCAATACGTGCACCATTAACTTTTTGTTAATTTGGGTTCAATTATTTTTAGTTTTTGTGATTTTATTATCCAATAGCTTTTGTACAAATTAAGATATTATCACAATTGATGTACATTTCTGACTATACATGTACTCTCCAAAAGTCTCACATCACACAAGTACCTAGACTGCATGACACATATTTAAATGTGGGTTTTTCAACATTCATACACGTTCTTATAGATTATTGTTGAGTAAACCATATTAAGGTATATTGATTTTCCATGGCGATGATTTGAGTGATACGAAATGTTCGGGACATAGGTACTTAAAAACTAAATATTTTATAAAAAGAATGTATCAAAAAGTAATATTTCTTGGGGAAACATCAGTTTAAAAATAGTATATGTTTTTAACGATATTTAAACATTCGCACATATGTTAACTTTAACTAATTTATCTAATTAATCTTTATTTCACTTTGATGACTTGGCCATTAGTGCAACGTAAATTTACATTATTGAAACTGTGCATAAATACGTACTGTTAACTTGTTTTTCATAATTTAACTCATTGTACACATCAATGTATCTACGTTATAAATTATAATAAAAAGTTGAAACACTGCTATACTTTTTTTTAATAAACAACCTAATACTTATAATTTTCTTTTAATATATTTCATGAAATATTTAGTAGCACTACGGTAGGGTTTATACATTTTTTTAACATAAGTATTTTAATATCATTTTATTTATATTACATTATCCCTCTAAGGTTATGAAAAATATATTTATACTACCTACTTTGTCAATGAATTATCAAATTAACTTTTATGAATATCAACATTTATATAAATATTATTATTCTCCATAATCAGTATTAATTCAAGCGAATATATAATTATGATGAATGATGACAGAATAAAATATTATCGACGGAGTGATGTGTAAATTTTATCATGCCTGATGTTCCATTAATCGTGTCTAGATAGATTTTATTTTTCATCATTATGATCAAAGAATATATTAATTTACATAATCGATTCCATATTTTAATAACTGTATACGCATTATTTTTATTATGACGTACTTTGTAGACATAAATAGTGTAAAATATGTATAATAGAGTAAAAATTATTGCGTAGGTACTGAGAAAATAAAAATTCATTAATTTTTATCCTGTGAATAATGTTAGTTTTTTGAGCTGACAACTATACATTTAATTTGATAGAACTATTATGAAAATGACATAGTTTTATATTTGACAACGTTGGAGTATATTTAGTACACTGCAGTTATGTCGTATTTAAGGGACTCCTTTGTTATTCAAAAAGTATACGCCCAAAAAGTTCCCACAAAGATAAATCGCACTTAATCGGGTTCTATACTTCTACTCATATAGTATATATAAACTTTAAGAACTTAACTTTAATGAAACCAAAAAGTGAATTTTGAATAGATATATTCTAATTATTGCACTAAAAATGTGCGGAAATCATAGTTTGAAACGAAATCGAGACAAAACATAAAAAAAAAAATTACACAATTAAACTAACAAAAAACTTATCACGTATATTATAAACAATTTTCTTTTTTTTAGTCTTGTTTTCTTTTTCGTGAATCCAAAAAAGAAACCACAATTAATATAAAGACATGAAGACAATTCTTGTAAAGAAGCTGTATTTTTATTTTACAACCCTTAACGTAATAAAATATAAATTAATTTTATATTGTAAAATTGAGTACATAAACCATAAATTTGGTAGCTATTTTTCATAAGTTAAACTAGAATAATATTAAATTCAAGAACATTTGAAATTATAAGTCAAATTGTAGGTATGTTAATTGTATTCGGGCATTAAAATGCATGATGATTAACCTCTATTCACTGTGTTACATGTTGCAGGCAAATACAATTAATTAATATTAAAGTTTAAATTCTTGTTATAAAAATTATTTTTAGTGGTTAAATATTTAAAAAAATTATTCTCTTCGTTATTTCCGTGTAATATTAATGAAAAAATGTTTAATTTATACTCCGGGGATTACCTACCTAACGTTGACGATAATAATGTTTTCGCTCGAATTACCACAATAAAATATTTCACGTTGTTCATTATTTATTATAAATTTTAATAAGATTAAACAACCATAAATAGCTAATTAATGTATATTTTACTACAATATAAATTTATTATACAAAAATTGGATTTGAATAAAAACAATTGAACAAATATAATTTGCCAAAAAGTTAAGATAATGTTATACAATGTTTTATTTATTTTTATACTAGTATTTATAGCCAATAATCTTCTTTTGAAATAAAAAAATATTTATTTATAGAATGTCTAAAAAGATTAGGTATAAGAATTGAAAATAATTTTAAAAAAAGTAAAAATTGATCAAACGTTTATCATTAAAAAGTAGGTTATAGCACACTGTGTAGGGTAGGTGACACTACCCTTAAAAATAACGATGAATCACTACTATTTAGTATTGTATTTATGCTACGAAAATAAACATACCTATACGCAACCCTATATATTTAAACAATGCAACCTTAGAAATAAAAACAAAATAATATTGAAATTTCACATATATTAAAAATTGAAAAAATAAATAGATCCCCATGGACAAGAAAATTAATATAATTCATTCAATATAAACACTGTCTAAACTTCCGGTTCATAGAAAATACACATATAATTATATAAATATCAATTATAATGTGCACCTATATTAGAATCTCATAAAAATGTTAATGAAATATACACAAATGCCCATAAAAGTGGAGAAGTATAGAAAACGTAGTAATTCATAGCACATACAACTTAAAAATATTATTTAATTTCCCAAAAATCTACTCTATAAACATGGGGAAAGATCAGGGAGATACATTGTCGACAGACTCACGCAGTTTAAAATAAAAGGTAATGAAACAGCAGAAAAAAATTATTATCAATCCTATCTCCTAAATACCTGACACATCTTTTTTATATTATGCTGAAGTTAACAAAACTGAAGTAAAAAATCTTGAATAATCTCAATTGACTAAATGAAATAAAAAAACCATCAGTAATAAGATGTGATATAAATCACAAGTATTAGTATCTCCAATCAAAAAAAAAAAAAAATAGAATTAGATTATAGAAATATAGAATTGAACACACCAGGCTGACATATTATGGTTTTCTGAAGAAAACGGTGACTCTCCTAACCTCTCTGTCCTCCTGAATGTCTTGCACTATTCTAACAATCAAACACATAAAATATTTAACGACTGCAGAACATTTTAAGAATGCAGATATTAGCACAAAAAAAGTCCATCACATAGCGGAAATTTTAGGTTGGAGATAAATATTATGATACAATATTCTGTAGTTCTATAAAAAGATGCTAAAAAAGAAAATAATTTACTACATTTAGCTATTAGACTAATTAGTATATAACGAATATTAACGACGGATAAGTCATATATCTACTATAGTACGATGTTATCATTATAGATATTATAGTTATCGTTACTATAACTAATAATTATCTTGATTACAACTAGTTATTAATTAAATTATGATTATTATTATTATTTATCACTCTGTGTATTTATACATGCATGATGTATAATTTCTATAAACTATAATGCATCATAATATATAAACATATCCAACTTAATAGGTATACTTTATTTTGTTTACAAAATTATTATTATTTTTTTTTATTTACTATGCATGTACAAATTTATGTACAACATGATAACAAAATAAATATGAAATTATAATAGGTAATGAAAATAATATGTATGTAACGCTAATGGCTAAGTCATCAAAGTGAAATAAAGATCAATTAAAAAAAAACTTTCATCTCTCCACTAAGAGTCCAAAATATAATAATAATAAAGACTCTACCGACCCTTTTTAAAATATCGAATTCTCGTCAGATGCTGTAGTTTAGTTAATTATTATAATAATTATATTAAACCAAAAGCTTAGGATATCATTGATCAATTTAATTGCGCTATTAAACAAATATAATGGTTCAATATTCCAAAATTGAGCCCTGCTTAAATTCTTTTGAAACTCTTTTGTCATCGTGGGCCATTGTTAACAAAGCTCTGAAAAAAATATTGAATTAGTTAGGTATTAATATTTAAATAAAAATGTTTAATGGAATTTTAAATTCAAAATTAAATCAAATTAGAAAATTACATATTAACTTAAACTCAGTCTATTTTAATAATAACTTT
>PVMI01027834.1:0-14059 GCA_008528875.1 Aulacorthum solani
TTAATAAATTATATCCATACGATTCGGGATCAAAATAATTTATAGGCATGTGCAGCAATTTGTTATTTGGTGTGCCATAAAGAAACTGGGTCACTTTCTCTTTAATGTGCCTTAACAAACTTTTGCAGCCCCCCACCAAAAAAAAAAAAAATGCACAGCAAAATATAAATTCATATTAACTCATATTGGTTTTTAC
Organism: Aulacorthum solani; assembly: GCA_008528875.1. Classification (NCBI taxonomy): domain Eukaryota; kingdom Metazoa; phylum Arthropoda; class Insecta; order Hemiptera; family Aphididae; genus Aulacorthum; species Aulacorthum solani. The sequence continues at coordinate 197 of PVMI01027834.1, forward strand.
CTATCCTTGTAATTATTTTTGATTCACAGAGACATTTTTATACATTCTAATAAATAGATTACTATTTAAAAAAAATGTATTTAAATTTAATTGTACTCGTAGTTTTAAAAGAAATTTGTTTTTAATCGACTTCAAATATATTGGGATTTGGAATAGTTGCGGATGCAGTGAAAATTCTATACACAATGAATGAGTGAATGAAAAAAAAATTTAAAGCTAAATCATAGCCAAATATTAAGTTTGTATTGGAAAAATAACAAGTAAAAAATTGAAATAAATGTATTATAATAATTATTACACAAATATAAGACGAATTAATTATTATTTATTAAAATACAAACCTCATTCGAGTAAACCACTTGATTTGATCCCAACTGCTGAGCTCATGAATCTAAGTTTCGCTTCAACGTCTAAAGAAGGTTTACTTCAATACAATTTTGAATAATGTCATGTTTTTTTCTATACAGGACTATAACTGGACCGAACATAACCTGTTATAGTTAAGCAAAAATTGTGTTCATTACGAACCTAAACCGAAACTATTTATTCAAATGTTTAAAAAACTAAACCAGAAACAGAACCTATTTATTTCAAAGTTTAATTTTTTCGGTTATAAATTATTATTTATAATTATATTTATCAAAGAAATTATACTGTTTATGTTCAAAGTTTTCAATATTATTTATTATTTAGTTCTTATTTTTCCAAGAATATTTTATACTATGTATATGGAAAATATAACCGAAAAATAAACGAACACTGAGTTTCTAAATCTACTAAACTACTAATACTAAATCTATATTAAACACGAAGAAAAACCGGAACTCTCTAGTTAAATAATAATGAATAAAAATGAAAAAACTGCAGAATTGTATTTACTGACTACGAAATCATCTGTTATATTAGTTTCAACTGTATACTACATACATTCATGTCATGTAATAAAAATACTATAAACAGAAAAAATATCTATCAGCCCTCAACCATCAGAATAATCTAACACATCAGTTTACATCCTTCAAAGAACAAAACCCTGTATTTTTAGAGAATGTTCAACCTCCCTAAAGTCAATCATTCTTCAGCCCACCACAAAATAGTCCTTTCTTGGAACGAAGAATGAAAAGCAACTATATCAAAAAAATATAAAAATCCTTAAATCGTGTTAAAAAACCCAAGCTACTAGCAGACCCTATCTTCTTAAAAAAAAGCACATGCAGAGTCTAAGTATATCCTAAAATGAAGTAAAACTGAACCCTGGCCAAAATGTACACCAACAATTAATAAAAAAAAACCTTCATGACAAAACAAAAGCATTCAAAGGAACAATATAATAACAAAGACCTAATATTCTCCACTACGAATACAAGAATAATTATGTAGAGTTATAAATTTATAATCATCTTGAGATATAATCATTTGCAAATTATTTTAAGACTAACAGCAATAATTATTATTCAAACTTAGAAAATAACTTTACCGTAATATAAAAAAACTTCAAAGATCAAACTTTCAATATAAATACATATACTCTAACACAATAACAACAATGATTAGAATTGCAATTAAACCTTAACAATTAAATAACTAAACTCTGAATTATACAACTGTACTAGTAAAAGTTTCAGACCGAATGGTGGACCATAAGTCTTCATCAAAAACTTCTCAGAATAATCAATTAATAAACTACTAGCCATCTACAATCTCATTCTGACTCAAGGAATTTTCGCCAACAAATGGAGTCAATCAACAATTGTTATAACCAATCCTAAATATTGAGAAAAACAAATTTGACATCACTAGCTACCGTCCAATTACCTGTACACTTTGCAAATTACTTGAAAAAATTATAAATAGACGCCTAATATGACTCTAGGAACATCACACAAATATATCCCACATGATATTATAGCTACTCTCTATACTAACATAAGTGAATCAATAGAAGAAAGTCAGCATTCCAGACCGTTTTTGACCTGGACAAAGAGTACAATATGGTCTAGAAAAACACAGTCGTCAATATTCTGTCTAGCTGGTTCATAAATGCTATCATGTTGACATTTTTACATAATTTTTCAAACGACCGAACAATTCATTTTAAATTTGAAAACATTCTATCTGACCATACATCAATAAATAAAGAACTACCACAATGAGACTGATAATCAGTGTTAAATAATTTAACAAACCACCATAAATTATAAGTTTATTGTATCAGTATACTACGCTACAAAATTAACGAAATAAAAAACAAAACATTTAAATCGTACTTGAGCGGCTTATCTACAACTGATGATACTGATTACTCTCTATGGAAAGCCACAAGACACATTAAAATACCTCATACTCACGTGCCACCTATTCGAAAAATAGATGGTACCTGGGCACGCAATGAGCAAGATAAAAACCGAAGTATACGCCCAATACTACGAGAGGGTATTTCAACCAAATACATCGCTTCTGAACTCGATATGATACAATGCCAACCACTCAACGAAACAAGAGAAAAAATACTGTTTTTCACACCTCTAGAAGTTGCCCATGAAATCGACAACATCAACCCAAAAAGGTTTCGATGGGATCAGCCCACGCATACTCAAAGATTTGGCAGAGAAGACGACTATTCTTTTAACACATATTTACAACGCAATCTTACGACTAGAAAGTTTCCCTATGCAATAGAAAAAGGCGCAAGTGATCAAACTACTAAATTCAGGTAAGCCGCCAGAACAAGCTACCTCGTACAGACCGATATCACTCCTCCCAAGCATGTCAAAGCTTTTTGAAAAGCTTCTTCTTAAACGCTTAAAACCTCTTATAGAAGAAAGATACCTTATACCAGACCAAAATTTGGATTTCGAAACAAACGTTTGACGTTGCCTGTTCTCGTGTTTGCAAACCATCTTTAGTGTTTGTATATTATACAAAATACAGTAGCTTAAAGTTATATTAAAAAATTAATGTTTTTGTTATGTTGGTATGAAGGGAGTGTTCATTACGCCAGTGATATCACCTCACAGGATGCAAAGTTGACATAACTATTTTATAAACCTTGAGTTAAGGCTTTGTACATTATTTGATTGCCTGAATTTAATTCATCTCTGTAAAAAGGCTTACCAATTTATCATTATTTGTATTCTATTATTAAACAATATTTTTGAAAATATTTATAAAAATATAATACTATAAAATGTTTATTTAATAAATACTTTTCTGAGTTTATAATTTTTTGATATCAATATATTAGCACCAATAAATTATAAGTACCTAGCTAGAAATGTAATAGAATAATATTGTTTACTGAAAAAAATCGTCAAAATCACGAAAATTTGTTAATCATTTTGTAGTTAAAAGTTCTAAACATTTCAAATACTTATAAGTCATAACTAATTTTTAAAATGTAATACAAGGTCCATTGTCAGTTGTTAGTGTTTTAATTTTAAAAAAAAGTTGAGCCTCTGAAGCCTCCTTTAAGGGTTTTCAGGTATTGAGTCTGAGTGAAGTGCTGAAATTAGAGAATTCTGATGGTGTTCTATAAGTGTATTATATAATATATTTAATATAAAATTATATTATTTTCAGGATTAAATGGTGTTTTAAAAATTGTTCCAAACTTGAGTCTTATCATTTTTTTCAATTTGTTTTAACAGGAACCATCCCGTTAAGACCACATAATGTGACATTAACATCTACACTTTTCTTATAAATATTGTATTATCGTAGTTATTATAGACGGAATCTCCTTTTCTAGCGTAAAATATATTATAAATATTAAACATAAAACTTTTACTCGAATTGCCTGCTAATCAAATAACTATCTATATTGTGAATTTACATATTCATATTATATGTTATCATATAATCTCAATAATAGTTACATTAACTTTCACAATACGTGAAAAAACTTAGGAAAACCCTAAAATAACATTCATTGATGATGATGTTATATTATTTATTTATATATATTTTTAACAAAAATAGTTTTTGAAATTATTTTGAGCTGATATTAGAAGTAAATTTAAACCATTGAAAAATATATACATACTTTATTCATTTATTTTATGCCGAACACAATAACTTAAAAAAAATGTTTAAAAATATTGCGTAGCAAATGTTATCATTAAACAGAATATAGTTATAAATAAATCAAAGTAAAAGCATAAACGGAACGTATTCAAAGAGGAGATCATTAACTAATTAACTAAGGCATATTACTATTAACCCTGCAAAGCATAAAACACCCAATTTAGAGGGGATACATAACAATTACACATAAGTATAATGGCTATCTATATACGGTCATATTGTGCCGTATAGCCAAGTATTCACTTTTATTTTATCCCTATACACAATAATATTATATACACTTGGGAAGTGAGTAAATGCCGCTTATATCCCCCTCCACTATATCACTGTAATACATAAGCCTAAAAACAGAAGACCTGAGGTGTTAACGTATAATATAATCTGATGGTATAGCTAAGAGTAGAGTTTATTTGAAAAAAATATATATATTTTAACATAAATTCGTTAATAATATTATATTATACAGTTTATTAGTAATTTCATGCAAAATCCCTACAATATTGTATTGTAATATTTACTAAAATCATCTAATACCTATATCTGCAGGTTTCTATAAATTTTAATTTTCAACAAACAAAAATAAGACGTTCCAATACCTAACAATAATACAACACGTAATAAATATTGTACGTTCAAAGATAATCTCGTTTTTATTTTCACAACATTTCAACATTAATATTTTATTCTTTGAATCACATTATTGTTTATTTTTGTAAATACGAAATAGTAAAATCTTTTTTTTTCATTCAAAAGATAAAACTGGTATAATATTTATAGTTTATAGCAGTATAAATGATTTGTTCCGATATAATTAAACAGAGGTAAAGGTACATAATATGTAAGAAACCATAAAAATTACATAATTTGTGTAACTGTTTATAATTATTTTAATGATAATGATAAAATTATAATAAAAATTATTATTAAGCAAAAAATTTAAAAAAAAAAAACATACATAGACTTTATTGACTAGCAATTACGTGTATCTTGACAAATAAACAACCAAACAAAAATTATAACAATAATAATAAAAATAATAAATAAACATTACATTTACCTATTCCATTATATTATGATTACGAATTAGATTTAGTTTAATCGGACGAATTTTAAATAGTTAACAACAATAATAGGGAATAACAAGATAAAAAAGTTTAAGATTTCATACATGGCAAAAATTACACAACTATTATAATAGCAAATAATTTATAGGTAGTTATAATACTTGTAATTATTGTAATAATATAGTAATAATATAATATCCAACAGAAGTATAACTATAATTATTATTGTTTTTTTAATCAAGTACAATCAACGAAAAAATAAAAAATGCATAACTCGAGATAATTGTATATGTTATTACTTGGTGGAATATTAGTAAAATGTACTCGTCCGATACAATGATAATATAAATTTAATGTAAATAGATAATTATTATAGATTTAAATTATTATATTTTTTTTTTCAAGTGAATATTAATAAATAAGTTTAGATGTGTAGGTTAAGTATCTATTCCTATTGATTTATTTTTTAATATTATAAACATAGTAAACTTTTTCTCAGTAATCAATATTATTATTTTACAAAAAGGACTCATTATTGATATTTCGGTTTCATAATTTCGATAAGATGGTAATTAAAGGTTCTACAATGTAGGCCCTACATAATATAAAATGCCGTGTCATGAGCATACATAAAGGTACATATTATAATTTATAAGCCTACATAATATATAATATTATGTTGGCATCTACATGTTAATCTCTATTAGTCAATGAAAAAGAAAAATATTCTTTAGTTTAATTTAATTTTTCAATATTCATTTCATATTGGTTATGATATTATATATTGTTATTATTTACGTAAAGCATGTATGGGCAATATATATATATATATATAAATTTGTACATATACTTAATACTGAACCGATAGGTATACTTATCGTGTAATGACATCAAGAAATATTATTATTATATTATAAGATACAACAGAACTTAATTGTTATCATCGTAATGATATAGGTACATATTATTAATGTTTGAACCGAATATAAGCTAAAAAATAATCTTTAAAAAAATTATCCCAAAAAGTGCACGAAAAGCTGTGGTGAATAAAGTCATTTTTTATTTGTGATTGCTATATTCTAACGCGTTGAGACAATGCAGTGTAGTAATCGAATATTTATTTTAATATTATGACAAAGACAATAATAGCAATATATTTATATTACATATATAATATGTAGTTTTATGTTTAAATAATAAAAGAAAAAAAATCGATCGCACACTTTTTGGTTTCAACTAGGTATAAATTATATTTTATTTTTCTAGTAGGTATACATAAGTAATTGGAAGATTTAACAGTATGAAAAAAGAATAGGACGATCATCATCTATATTAATTAATATTATATCATAGGTAGGTATTTTTCTCGTCGCATAAGTATGTACAATACGTCTAATATTGCTTACATCGAAGAGTAAATTAATTAAATTTGCGAAAGATTATATAGGTGACAATTTAAAAATTTTATAGGTAACAGTTATACAAGCGGTGATATTATTTTAAAATGATTTATAGAGTAAAATAATATCGAAGGAAACATTATAGTATAGTGGCCGACAAATATCTAAGTCTAATACCTACAAGCACAATACGGTATATGGAACAAAACTGGTAAAAATGTTTAGAAGTTTGATTTTGATACCAAAAATTGTGCCCATCGAAAACTGACAATTTAAACGCGTAATAAATCTCAGTCTTTTGACCTCAACAATTTCCTATTACAATAAGCTCCCAAACCGGATTTTTCTTAGAATTTTCTGGTAGTACTTTGATCACGTCGACATTTGTGGTCCAAATTCGTTATGTTATTCTTCTATCTTCCTGAAAGCAAAATGTTTTGTTTTTCAATTGTAATTTGATTTATTATATGTAAATTCTTAATTCCATTAAAATAATATTTCCACCAAGTAACAATACAAAATCGTCTACTGTTATTTTTTAATATACATTATTATACATGCTACGATATTATAATATTGTGTTCCAAGTGTTTCTAAACGATAATACTTAACTATATAGGTAGGTAGTTACACAATCCACTCATATCGAGAGTAATCAGAATAATTTATTAATTACATGCATTATAATTAATATAATATAATATTACAATATTATGTAGCCATAGTATAGACTATAGACGAAAATGCTAAATCATTATATTATTGTATTATTTTATATTATTCAACAAATTCGTATTATAACACATATACCTAGTAACATATTTTATGACAACAGTAACACTTAACATGGGTCATTATATGATGCGTAAATAGTATAATATTATAATATATTTCTAACTGCGTTTAAATTTGTCAAGATGTCAAATAGAGTACGCACAAGTTAACAATATGGTAACAATAACCGTAAATATATTATTAAAGTTAAAAAAAAAATAACAAATTCAGAAGAGTAAAATAAGGAATTGGATGGATATGTAGTACAATATAATATTAACAAGTATCAAGAAATTATTATTATTAGTAATATTATTAATATTCCAATCACACTTATAATATAATAGGTAGGTAGGTATTTGTGTATATTTTTTTCACTATAAACGCGTCAAAACTTTAAAAATATAAAACACACAACACAGACACATTGTGTCAACTTCACTTTGGGCTTAAATACTAATTTTAAACATATTTTGATATGATGAAACACATCTAAACGAGAAATTATAGTTGATGATAATAATGTTAGTAATATTCTAATGATAAACAGCGCTAGAGATATGAACATAATATTCTGATAACAAGTTTAGAAAATAAATTCTCACTGTGGTAGGTATATTATGGAATACTGTTTTGGTAAGATAAATAGAGAGCTAAATATATGACCTGTGTGCCGATTGCTGAGAAAGTATATGATAATATTATTATTATGGTTGTATAGTTATTTTTCAAGAATATATTTATTATTTATTACTTATTAGTTATTATTGTTATTAGTGTGGAATAATATTAGAGCGAATGATAGATACATACACAACAATACTCGATTTGTCACATACAAAATGAATTCAATTAGTTACATAATTAATTTATCTATAATTAAATAATAATTATAATGACGTTATTATTATATTACATCAAATATGATGTACAGCGTGATTCTCTTGGCATGCTCACTAATTTCTGGCTGGTTATATGTATAGGTAGGTAATATACAATATTATCACTTTAAGAGGTTCATGCTGCCCCGGCAAAAATCAACGAGCAACTATCAACCAATACGTTTCGTGAATCACCCTGTATAACGTTTCATATATACCATAATAGTATGATAAATATAACGTAATTTTTACACCGACAAACACAATGTGGTGTGGATCAATATATATTATATAAATATATAGTTACTTCAAATAATGACACGCAATAAAGGTCTTAAAATTAAAAAGTCTTATTAAATTACTCGAGTTGTGAGAAAATTATTGAACAATCTGTTTGAGGAAAAAATATTATTACAGTGCAGTATAGTAAAGTTGTTCGACATATATTTTATGTGAGTTTGAAAAATAACGGTCTTATATAGTCAAAGTAAATCCCTAAGTTTATTATGGTAAAAAATATATTCTTATATAACTAAACAAATCGCACTAAAACATCAAAATAACATTGAATTTTATTACCATTTTTTTTCTACCCCCTCAAACCGCAAACACAAATAAGGTGTTTATAATAATAACAATATGTATATTTATATATTATGTTTTTATTTTAATTCGATATTATTTCAACGAGACACTTATTCAACTACAAGTCTTAATACCTAATAATTTTTAATACTATGATAGAAATATTGTTATATTATGTTAATTAGGGCTTGGATTGTATGGAAGGGGGCGTGGGGGACGTCGTCCATCTTCTATTTGAAATATATTTATGCTTACCCATTTTAATATTAAATCCGAATCAATAAAACATTTAAATATTAGGGTATGCACATGTTTTTATACACTTGAATCCCCCTTCTGATTTTACCCAATCCAAGACCTAGTTGTTTGGATTAATGTTATCTCACATAAAATGGTAGATATTTTATAGAAAATAAATCCGAATTCACCGATAAATCGTCTATGGGATCTATACATTTGGTTTGTATATGACATCCATCATACAGCATATTATTATATTATAATATGCTACCAGGGAATTTTGTATTTTGTGCACAAGAACACTGCCGTTATGCTGTCCTATAATGCCGTGTGGATTAATCCTGGCCCGAAATCAGAACGGTTATTGATTATCCGTTTTTAAAATACTGTAATCAAAATTATTAAAACACTAGTAGTACATCGTGTCACCGGGCTATTCTTCAAGTGATTGTTCTTTAAAGCGACAATTGAACTATATTTAAGTACTTACCTAACTACCTATAGTTTTTATATTATACACATTACGAGCGACATCTTTAGTTTAGAATTAAACATAGTAATTTTATGGTACCACTGAACACAATTAATTATTACGTTTCAAAGTAAAACTTATGATTATTAATAAATAAATCGTTTTGATGTGTAAAATAAACAAAAAATTCAAATGAACGATAACGAAACGTTCGGATATGATTATTAGGTACCTCCTTTAAATTCGATAATAAGTCGATATGACATCATATTATTATCTAACGTCTAAAGTTAATATTTGACTACTCTAGTACAAACGGCAGTAAGTAGGTATACAATAATATTTTTAAAAATTAACTGTGGTCAATATTATTATGTTACGTCCGTAATGAAATCAAAAATGGTAAGTAATTATTGAATTATTATAGTTATATAGATTATACGTAATATAATTGTGCTTTGAAATTATGTACATCCAAGGTCAATTATTAGGTACAGTAGTTACATCTGAAACAAAAATGAAAACCGATCGATCAAAAACGTTTAAAGTCGTTAAGGTTTACACATTTTTTTCGTTTACTTATTTTTAATCCATACAATTTGTCAATAATTGAGCTTGTGGTAATAAAGAGTGTTTTTTATTCTATTTTTTATTGATCATATGGATATTAATACAATATTTTTTATTCAAACAAAAATTTATGAATTATTTGTTCAGTAAATTTATAGTTTGAAATATTTTTACATTGAAACTATGATAGGTGTATATAATATAATAATAATATATTAGGTAATATATAATAATATATAATAAAATTATCGAATCTTGATACGGAGCAGCATTATCATTATTATGTTTTATCATTTATTACTATTCGTAGGTATATTATGTAAAAAAAATAGTTCTATTTATTTTCAAAACTACATAAACTAAGTATGTTTAACACTTATCATTAATCAATGAATGTATACCAACTTATATATTATGTGATTTCTAACCAGTGCGACGTAAAAGTAATAATTGAAAATGTACATTATTTGTCACCCATTGTGGAGTAATAGGAATACCTAAATGACAAATATATTGTGAGGTTCTTATTACAACTTTTTGGTAATTTTTGACGTTTCATCAAATCTAATATCAAAACGTTTTATTGTAAACTGACATGATTAAGCAAACGTCAAGAACACTGGAGTTGGTTGATGGCTTATAATATAACAACTAGGTACATAATTTTATACTTATAGTATATCGTTTCGAAATGATTTGAAACCACGAGGAAGCCCATAGAATAGTTAATTCTTATTATCAATGTTGTTCGCCAATCATCGACGTATTAAAAACTATTGGAGTAGATAGGTACAACATTATTTCAGTAATCATGTATTAAACGGTTTTGTCTTACGTTAAGTCTCAAGAGACGATTCTTGTTAATAACATATTTAGGTATAGTTAAAATCTGGCTTGTGTACGTAGGGTAACGGACAACAAGGAAAATCGAAATGTATTTGTTTGATTGATAAATACCATGCGATGAGAAATTATCGATTTGAAAAACACTCCACCGTTTCTTAATAAAATCCCGTAATCCTATCTAAAACGAAATGACAAACCGGAATGGTTGATGACTGATTAGCAATTTTCGTCTGAATAGCACAAAATACTTTGTTTGTATAAATACTAATAATATCCTCAAAACACAATATCGTTTGTACAGAAATAAACTTGATTGCGTCGCATCCGACTGGAATAATATTATATCATATACTCCGCTGACGTTATTGTAATGAAGTTATATCGTGAATCATATTATAATAGTAAACATAAAGCACTATTTAGGAAGTAACTATGTGAATCATAACATTAACTAAAACCTATATTATATAAGCTGTGTAATGTATAGGTATTATTTTGCAAACTGTCAAAAAACATTGGACGTCGTTCTTGCGTTGTACAAAATACAGTATAATATTATAGACGAGGTGATACTACCTACAATGGTAGGTGTCCTTATACGGTACCTTAGAGTACCTAGGTATTTGAAATTTAAATATTATATTATATTCGTTGTATAGTTATATTTATTGTACGAGTAAGTATAATAATTATGTGCGTTTAGTACCTACATGTGAGTACCAAGATGTATGTCTCATTAAAGTATTTAGGAAGACTTAGAGCCATGTTCACGGGAAAACAGAAATAGGGTCTATTTATCGGGGTGCAAATTGTCTAATAGCAATGGAAATATGTTCATCCAATTTCATTTTAAATTGCATTTCGATAATTTATAAAATATTATCAAAAACAATATTTAAAAGAATTAAATTAGTAAATATCACACTGTTCTTTTTAGTGGACGTATATAATTTTCTAAACATGCATAAATTGATTCAATTCGTAACCATGTGATTAGGTATTACCTATCACTTATAGTTTAGATATTAGTATAAGATAGTAAACAGGGTTCTGAGAATAAATTAGTATTCTGCACGAATATGGTTTTTATTTTAGAAGAAGGTGTGAAATCCAATCGATTAGTACGTATAATATAATGTGACTATTATTGTGCGTGTCGATCCGGGCCGCCCACCGAAAGTCATATATACTTGGGCAGTAGTAATTTGAGGTAAAGTGAGGTTACAATACAAAATGTTTATAACATAAAAGCTAAGTATAGGTTAACTAGTAGGTAAAGTAAGAATAGGTTAACATGGCCAGGCTTGAAATCGATTTTCAATATCGGTAAAAATCGTTAAAAATCTTCTGAACAATCAAAATTATATTAAAGATGTTAAAATGTAATGTTGAAATCGATTATTAATTGTATCAAATTAATACCCGTTTTATAATTTTAATAGACAAGTCGATTTTAAATTTTATTAAAATTTAAAACTCAATCATAGCCAACACATCTATAATATTGTCCATCAGTGAAGTTGTAGGTCATAATAACTAATATTACAGTTTCTCGGGCGGATCTAAAAGCCACGTGTGAGGACGCGTTTGGAGCTCTCAAACGACGACTATGCTAGTACATGTAGAAATCAAAATTTAAATCGGAAAATAAAATTGTAAAGTGATATTTTTATTGAAAAAATAAAAATAATTTTCATGTCAACCTAACCTACCTAACCTTACGAATTATAAAACGATTAAATCGATGTATTGCTTTAAATTAAATTTGAACACTTCCGATTGGATTTCAAGCCCAGACACATGGCACACATGATGTTATTATTATATTTTATTATTAGCGTCGAGGTGGTTTTTTATCCGCCTCATAGGACGTTGAGAAAGTTGACTTTCTTCTGCATGGCTTTCTGTTCGCGGTCCAATAGCACGGAATCCGTGATCGGTGAACTTCCCAGGTTCTCTAGCAGCCTCCTGCTTCTGGTCGGCATATCCGGCAACAGTGGCATGGCGTGCGGGGGCGTGTAATCACCTACCACGCAGCCAGCCGGCGTGCCGTATTCGCCACCGTAGACGCCACCCCGGCGCATGTAATCCTCGGCGGCCGCCGCAGCAGCGGTCCGGAACGTGGACGCGATCCGCTCCATGGACCGTTCCTCGGCTATCTTTTCGGCCGCGCGCGCAAACACTTGACACTCGTCCTCGGTCATCGGCCGCCGTCCCGCGTAGCAGCCACCTGTTGTATACGATATATGCACAAAACGCCCCCGTCACGATTTCCCATGTCGGTTCCACTTATAGGTACGTCATATATAATATTTAATATATGCAGTAGAAATCGAGTGTATTATGTAACGACACTGTCAGGCACTTATCTTTTTTTGTGGTAGAAGGGTGCCAAATTTTTTAGTAAATTTAGTGACCGGTAAATTAACATTATTATTATGTATATTTTTATTATTATGATAAGTTATAGTATTGTGTTAAAAACAATTATTGCAGTTCAAAAAAAGTATATTGTGTACATCAGTTTGTAAGAAAATAATATTAATAATATCATTATTATTCACTACTAGTATCTGTTTAATGATGAGGTGCAATATTTAATGCTGTTTCCCGTGGCCTTTGTAAACTACTATGAGTGCTGTTGTTAGGTTAGTATCGGATATCTATCCCACATATCAACGCCCCCACCCCCTGAAAACCGTGATACCTTACTCAAAACACTCTTTACTAAAAAAAATCTAGAGAAAATACTCATTTGATATGTATAACAAAAAAGAAACCTCAAATCTTACATACAAAAATGTATTCTATGAAGTAATAAGCAAACTAATATACCACATACATATTATACAGATGCTTCAAAAACAGACAAAGGGGTGGATGTCACTGCAGTAGTACAACAAACCGAACTCTCAAAGAGATTGTCGGATAATTGTAGCATATATACA
>PVMI01027837.1:0-15339 GCA_008528875.1 Aulacorthum solani
AATAAAAAATTTATATTTAATTATGTAAAAACTAATTTTAATAAAAATATCATTTAATAATCTAATGTCAGGCTAATAACCTTAGTTGTTGAACCCTTTTCTTTTAAATAAAAAAAAAAAAAAAAATTATACGCTTTTTATTTTTCTGAATTATATCGGCTGCAAAGGTATTCAGTCACAATTAAATATATGAATCATAATTGTCAACTATAATTACGTATATTAGGAAAAATCATTCAAATGGACATCAACAACTGTGGTCTGTGATCAATAATGATTAATTGTTTAACACTCGTTGTAGAAAATGATATATTTTAAAGTCGATAAGTAAGTACCCACTAATAATTGATCATAATATTTTTTAAGTAAATAGTAGGCAATTTAACCTGAGCAAGTGAAACCGTTAATTTGTAGGAATATATATTTGATTTCATTAATATTTACTCTTTGAAAATTATATTTTGATTCCTGGCTACAGTAAGTTTTATTATTTTTCCGTCAACTCACCCTACACATGTATCCCTCAATCATTTAGAATATGAGAAATTCAGCGAAATTTCCATTTAGCGAAAATGTTTTGAAAACCATAACAAATCTGTAATCAAATGTGGTTGTCTTATTCTATTTAATACTTTTTTTTTATAAAAATACTTTTTCATTGTCTGTTGAGACTTCGTAATATTATTTATATTAAAGTTTACTATATTTGGTTTATTGTAGAATTATTCTAGATCTGCATTTTTTGCTTTTTTCATAATCCCCATGTAGTTACGTTATTGTAGGTCCATAAATCGGGTTTACAGCGTATTTTTTTTCTGAAATTCTGTTGTCTTCAATATTTTTAGTTGAACACATGTTAGTACAACATTTGACATTCATCCCTAATTTTGTACAATCTTCTACTTGTTCAAACTCAAATCGTCCAACCTTCAGGTTCGTCATCTCTTCTAGATATCGAAACATACCCCATACATCGTTTTATAGTATCCTTGACAATCAGATTAATGAATATATTTTGTTCTTTGAAAAGTGTAAGATATACAAGATTACCCAATAGTATATCAATATATTATTAAAAATAATACTTTGGGCAAACATTAAAATTGGTATAATATTAGACTCTAAGCGTTGCGATGAATGTATTGATTTTACAATTATGTATTTTTTGTCTGTAAACATGACAATTCGAAGAAATAATGTTTCATCCTTCACTTTGGAAGTATAGTTTCAGATGGAAAATTGGATCCAGTTGGTATTTATGAATCGTCAAAAAAATTTCTAGTATTTTTTCAAATGTTAATGAGAAAAAATCCATTTTGTTTTTTGTGTAAACTTTTATGATATTTTGCCAAATGTTTATGTTAGCATTTTCTATAGCTACAAAAACAATTTACAAATTATATTGAGGCCTTTTGAGCTATGTATAGACATTTGAAATTTTCCTTTTTTTTGTCTAAAACGTTGCGTTTAAAATTTTTCAAATCTTGAAAATGTCATGCAAGGTTCTTCTAAATAATTTTTTCAAATTCTTAATTTAAAAATATCAAAAACCAGTCTGTGTATGACGCTAACACACATATTATAAAAGACCAGTGGTGTGTGATTATTATTATAGACTCAACAACTACTTACTATACTGATTTCAACTTAACTTCAAACATTTATGACAACTAGGATTGCGATAGTTGTTTGAACTATGTCCGATTATAATACGATGTACTAAAAAAACAACTTTTAAAATTATTTTGTTGATTACATGTCATGTAAGCTATAAATTTATATTTTTATCAGTGTTAAGTATTTTATACAATAGATTCGGGTTTTTTTTTGCTATAACCTGACCCAATTTTGAAACAGGACTCCTTGTGGACCTATACTAATTAGTAAATTGTATACATTCATAATATACTGATAAATTATGAAAGAGTTACTAATAACATATAAATATAAATATTGTAAACGATTCGAAAATAATTAATACACTGACTAGTATTAAGTTATATTGTGGACAGCATGTTAACATATATACCTATTCGTGACCACTCTAGAATATGCGTTATTTTGTTGGGTGAATCAAAGTTCCAAAAAAAAAAATCACAAACAGAATCTGCTTACATTTTGTAATAAATATTGTATTAATACTGTATTAATATCTAAATGGCTTTGAAATATTGTATAACATGAACTATCTATATTCTATAATAATACATACAGATAGATTTGTGTCAACGTAATTAACTCGTTTGATATTACAAAATATCGTGTATTTAAATTTTATGTATGTAACACTATATTTTGTTTTTACCACATTAATACTAGAGCATTTTTATTGTATTAGTTGATTTTTTAAAATTGTACGATCTGCAAATTCTTGTCTTTTATTACAAATCCCCTTACTTGATGATAATCACTTTCTTTTTCTTTTTATTTACTTTCAATATTTAAATTGTTCTTAATAGTAAGTTTACTGTACAAAACAATAAAAGTAGTTAGAATGCACTCTCCAAATATGTCGAACCCACTCCAACCGTTCAGAATATGAGATATTCTTAATATTTGGTGTATAATAATGTACCTATATAAGGAAGTTTTATATTATTAGCGATTGCACACTATGCAATACAATTAGTTTTAAGGAGATTTGTACGATAATGCATACAACTGCTACATACCTTTATTTTATTGTATTAGCGTTGAAGTTGAGACTCAATTTGTTATGAATTTTATCTCCCAAAGTCCCAACTACAGTTTATATTATATCGATCGTCACGTTCTTATATTTGCCAAGAATTCCCAACAATGTACGTGCACTTGTTTATAAATGTTTTCGCTCGGGTTCAGATAGATATAGTTGCAGCAGGGATGACCTGTGAAATGACGTCTTTCGACGTACATCGCAGGTATAATATTAATATTATAGATTATCGTCATCACCGTCATTAATCATTATTATTATTAAATATAAAGCGTGGTTCACGTATTTTATCATTCCTAAAGAGATAATATTATTGTTATTTGCCTGTCAATAAGTCCTTGGCACGCCTCCGGTTCATCCTTATTGACTACCGTGTGAGACACAGATAATTGGTATATTGTGTCATCAACTACAGCAGCCTTGCGCAATATGTGATACGTTTTTAATTGTACGAGTATTGTATATTATGTATACATGAGTTATTGTAAGATGACAATATCTTATATTTCATGGCTTACATATGAACCTGAATATAATTGGTATTATTTTTTTAACAATATAGTCAGTCTGTCTAACTGACCATAAATTGGTGGGCAGAAACCACCTATACTAGATAATATATACACTCTCAACACTATTTAAACCAACAAGGGATGACAATTTCGAGATCATATTTGTTTTCAGAATTCTCGATCCGAAATTATATGGAAGGTAAGACGAAAACACGTAAATACATTATATTTCTACGGAGGACTTCGAAAAAAAACCTAACTCTCAACAAAACATGCATATACCGGATATAATGAGTAAAGAAGATACGCATAATAATTATCAGAGTCTGTAAATTATTTAATATTAAATTTAAAAATAATAACTCTTATATCCATATGTTTTCTCCTTATTCATTTGTGTGGACATTTACCTTCACCATTCTACTTAGTTGGTGTACTTGTAAATTGTTGTAATCAATATAAATTGACATCAATATTTATACAAATAATATATAATAATAAGTAATAACCATAATAATATTGCACTATTGCATTGTATTTATTAACCAACCTATTGTCAAATTATCATACTAAAAGCCACATGGCATAAACTTTATTAAATAAATATTATTGTTCTCCAACAGTTATAATGAATTAAAATGCTTTAGATGTGTTTTTAGTGCGTAGAATATAAAAGTAATTATTATATATTATGTGACATGAAAATGAAAATGAAATAGAAATGTGTGTGTCTAGTTTACCTACAGATCGGCAAGTGAATAACTTTTACATTCAAAAGTTATGAATTTATGATATTGTGTGACCTACCTGTTCGTCCTCTGCAATTTGAGAATTTGAGAGCTATAAACTGTATTTACAATATATACGTTGTACCCGTTTAAATACTATACTATAGATATTATTAATTATTTAATACAATTTATAAAAAAAATTCAATTTCTATGAATTTTCTGAAAAACTTTCTTTTTCAGCGTCTGTAGGAACGGTATTTGTATAAAATTCAAAATAAATAATTATTTTAACACGTCAAGTGAAAACATATTATGCTTAAAGTGCAAGTATCTTAGCTATGATAAGATAATTAATAAAATATATGCGTATACTTAATGTAAGTGTAAATTAAAATCAAAATTATTTTTTTTGATTTTAATTTTAATTTTAATTTTCGATATTAGTTTTTACTGATTTCAATTTGAAATAATACATAATTAATTTCATATTTTATAATTTTTTTATTGTTTCACAGTATTTATCAATATAACTGTTTTCTGAACTGAAATAATTAAACATCAATTTTTAATTTCCTTATTTAAAATATCCCTTTTACATTTATACTATTTTAATTAAAATGTCTACTTTTCCACATTATACAAACCATACGTGTGTACTGTATATGTATTTTATTTCTATTATTCGAGTGTCCCATATATAAATGGATAATTACGCACGGCTGTAAAACGGAGACGTTCTTTACAAAACAAAATTACTTATCGATAGACAATATCATTGACTCATTGGCTATTGTTGAACTTAAAATTTTTTTTAAAAATTTTAAATTGATTTTTACAAAAAACGTTTTTCATGTTATTTTTGACATAAATAATCGATTAAAATTTCTTCGATTTCAATATAAATATTAAATTATATTATCGTAAAAAAATTCAATATTGATACTACCACCTACTTCTGATCTTAAATCGATTTTAAACTTTGAATTTAAATAATTTGTTTCGTTTCTGCAGAACGCTCATTGATTACACTCTGCAGTATTATAATAATAGTCTTATTTTTTTTAAAAATGATACACAATCAAAAATAAAATAATATACATAGGTTGAAGGCTGCAGGTGGCAGGTAAGTCTCGACTGATAAACTACACGTGCACATATAATATTGTATTCTTTCCGAATTTAAGTTATATTACGCTGTAGACTTTAGCAACAAAGCGTTCGCATACTTTCAAAGTGTTTATATCGGCTTGATGGTTCACGAAGAAATTGAGTTGCTCTACCTAATTAAATGTGCTGCGGTATTATCATTATTATTATTATAAACATTTATGAAAACGCAGAAGCGTTTGGCTGTGTGTAGCTATCAAAATTGCTGTAATTAAATAAGTAATTTCATAAAGTTTACACAAATTGTATTATATCCATGTCTGAGACGTTTCCCCGAAAACATTATATTATTATTATACATGTAGATAAACGTTTCGCAGCTAACGAAGTACCTACAAAAGGAATCTTTTTACTGTACATCTACTGTTTTTGGTTGGTTTATTAAAGGGTGTTTTTTCATTTTTTCTATTATTCCTTGGGTATTGTATAATATACATTATACATATTATTATTATCATTACAATTATTATGACTCATGTTTTCAAATAAACCACAAAGTAAGTGAGTTTGTATTATTATTATCATGATTATTATTTTTGTTTAATATCATGACAAATTGAACGATAATAATATAGTATAGTCAATTGGACAATTATTAAATTTTGTTATATATTTTAAGCCGAGTTCCCATGATTCGTATATTTTTTGACGAAAAAACACCAATAGTTGAATAATTGGCAAGTCATACGAAATCACCAAGTAGACTATTAATACAACTTGTGTATATTTTTACAAATATAGAAGAATAATTGGAAAGTTATAAAAATAGCTAAATGAATAATTTTTACAATTTGTTTCATATTTGTCATAAGCTTAATTATTTGCAATCATCATGCTACTGACCATTTTTACCATAGATTTACAGTAAAAGTAATATTATTTTAATAACATCTTTATTTTACATAGTGTCTATTGTTTTGCAACTTTCTGAACTTGAACATTTGGAATTTTAGTCTATTTAATTTTATTTATTAGGCACTGTTTGGTAAAACTAATCTATAACCCAATAAGATATAAGACTTGTATGAGGATCATTCTTACTTATAAGTAAACAATTTTTAAATTAAATTTGAAAAAATTGTGACCTATTAAATAATAATATTAAAAACTATAAAATGAGACGATGGATGGTGGTGATTGATTTCATGTAATAAAAGTCGATCAAGGTATGTGTATTTGGCATGTATCTTTAAAGTTAGAGTGCTGATAATTATAAATAATAGTTATAAGGTATAATAGTTATATATATATATATATATATTATAATTCATACCAAAACCTTCATCAAAATATATTCCACTCAATTATGTTTTGTTTACCACTCAAAAATATGATTCAAACATTGTCTAGAGGTAAATTAATCATCTTTATATAAAATATTGAAAATAATTCACTTGCATATATTTGATATTGGCCAATGTTTAATCCAATTTTTTGAATACATTACCAGCGAAAAAATAATAAATTGAATAGGAATATATAATATTGTTGATAACAGAAAAAAAATGCAAAATACAAATAGTTTATGGATAAAAATAATTACTTGATTATCATGACATGGATATGAAAATATTTCACAAGTTGTATTTATAATTTTAAATTTATTAATTTCTATTTGTCAACAAACTTTTTGTTATTATTTGTTTATCTCGCCAATAAGCATTTGGAAATTTTTTTCACTATAAAATATAATTATATTTTTTTACAATTTGAGAACTGCCTGTAAAAATACGCTTGTATTAAACTATGTTTTAAAGCATAATTAAAAATATTATTATATGGTTTATAAAATATTTTTTGATTTCTATGGATCTTCTGAAACACTGTCTTAGTGTTTGATAGTTCATGGTCTGCAGACATCGATTTAATTTTATTAGCATTTAAAATGTTCAACTTGTTGCTTTCAAAATAAATACATAAACCACAAAACTGATCGTTCTAAAATAGCTTCTTTTATTTTATAGCTCGACCATAGTTGTTGTCGCTTTGGTCGTTATTGTTTAGTCACCATCGTTGAGAATTCGTCTGCGACCACTGATACCACCACATGTATATTATTGCTTTACTCGTCATAATAAGATTTTTTTCAATTCCAACTTTGAAGACGTTTAGTGTTTTCACTGTTATTATTATTGAAATTCTGCTGTTTATCGCTGACAAATTTTACATTTTTACTTCCCCAATGACATTCTTCGTAAATAGGTTACCGGTTTGTATCTCATTACGTTCATATATTTATTCAACTAAAAGATAACTATTGGGACGAGTAAGGCTAGTAAGGCCGAATCACGTCCACTTTACTAGTTCAATTATTGAACTGGAGGTTAAAAAAATATTACCTACTTATTTGGACTGCATTGAAAACCTGGCAATAAATTCAAAAAATGTAGTATCTTTATAATTATAAACCTACTATACAATATTATAATATTATGTATTAATTTTTAATTTATGACATTATATTTGATAGTTAATTCAAATTTTAAATACATAGTAAAATTGAACTCTTTCACCATAGATACTGCTGTTTCTAGAATAATTTGATCAGCTATACATATTATTTATGTAACTATGATTTCAGACCCTAGTCCTAGTGTGGTGTTAGAGGCTATATAGATATATTACCAACTACATGTTTTCCGAGAATTTTCTTTTGGAAATTTATCCTATTTCAGTGATATGTTTGAAATGATACCATTTTCGCAGCCCTGCAGTATTAATATATTATAGAGATGGTAAAACAAAAACAGCAAAAAAAAATATATTAGTTACGGTATAGTTGCAGAGCGTTACAGCTGAATATAATAATATAACGTTGATGTAAAGAACAAAGAAATAATCAGATAATACAAAGAATAGACGCCGTGGAGGAAATTATGACTTGTGAGTTGGGAAGCGGGGTGGATAAGTTTAAGTACTCGAGGGGTCCGTGTCGCGAAGAATAATTGGTCGTTCTGAATAGGGTGATTGTGGTCATATGACAAATTGTGGACTGACAAAGCAGAGGGAAACGTTACCACAGAGCATCATATTTTAAAATAAAAGGATTCATTTTTGCCGAGGTTGAAGCACGACGAGCAGTATTTTATCAAGGAGATTATGAAACCGGCAATAATAAAAATATATAATTACAGTCACTCGAATATTTTATATTAAAAACTTGTTTTTCAAGTGGAATGTATTCTACGTATTTTTGGTTTGTTGTTGAATCTTGATAGATAACATATTATATTAACTGTGGCTAAAAGTTTCCAACATACATGAATGAACATAAATTTACGAATAAAATTTAATTAGTTTAGTCAAATTTAAAGTTATTTTTTAATCATTGTTAATACAAGATTATAATGAATAACTCCGCATATTTTTTTATAATATGGAGTTAGCAATATCTAAAAACTGAATGTTGTTGCGAATAAAAAAATATCTATATAATTATAATACTGGTGATAAATGGACTTGACGGGAAAAGGAAATATCGATTTTGGAGGAAAAGTGGAGTATCCCTAGTTGCTTTGTACCAATATACCACGTCCCTATATTGCAAAATTGATGTGGCGGAAGAAGTGGCTACTTTAAGAGTATGGGTTTCGTTTACGAATCTTGTGGATAAGGTAAATGTAGGTATCATAATATTATATTGATTTCCACTTATTACCCATTGTTATTTTTGGCATTTAAAAACCGTGAATTTCTTGAATTACTAAGTAATAGTCTGTTACAACTAGAGAGAAAAATGCGTTGGAGAAATTTGGCCAAACGCATTAGGCTATATAAAAAAAGGTCACCCAATGCAACATAGGTAATATTTTAAAGTCGTTGGCCCTAATGTGTATTATGCAATTTATGGTAAATCATTGAAGTTTTCACAAACACAATTTGCCATAGAATAACATCGATTTTTTGTTGTTGTTGGTTCACGAAATTTTCACACATTGTATGTTATAATAAAAACCTAGGTTAACGAAAATTAATTTATAAATCACACACACACACACACACACCCATCGCATATATTTTAGGCCGTTTTGGCACACCGTTTGACATTGTCTGCGCTATAACGATAATATGTGTTTGGTAGTCTTAGCACTTATACACAATCATGATATATTGTGTTTTTTTAAGAGAGGAAAAATAAAACGGTTTTCTTGGCTCTTATAATTTCAATATTATTGAGAGTTCTTATGCGATATCGGTACAGTACTCGAGTGCATTAATAATAACGGAAGGGATATTATTAACGTACTTGACTTGAGAGGTCGTGTCAAAAGTTGATGAGTTTAATTATTGTATAATGGGTTTTTCACGAGTGACGGCTTCGCGTTAATTAATTCAAACTTAATGATCATCTTTTTTTTTGTTTTTTTAGTTTGGGCGATGTATCACAAATTAATATTAAAGTCGATTTTACAACAAACAATATTTACATAATATAATATTAAGAGCTGTAATACGGGAAACACGAAATTTTATTTTTTAATGTACAATTTTTATAACGTGTAAATGCATAGTTTTAAACTCCTTAGAATATAAAAACAATAACAAATATTTATGTGATAAAAACGGAAAAATTATATAAGAAAAAAAAAATGTTTGCTTACCACAAAACTGTATTTATTCGAAATGCTTTTCGTAGTGTTTAAATTGTCTAAGACATTCATATTGTATAAACTATAAGTCCCTATATATTATAATAGTTTAATATACCTAATATTATATATATATAGATGTAAGCAACATATTATTAATTTTGAAAACGTTTTCTTCGGAACGATGTATTATTTTTTAAAATGGTCCATTTCCACTTTAATACATTTCTCTTTATATTAAACTAGTATTTTTCATTCTGTCAAATACCGCCACGAAGGTAATGCATTTAAATAAATAATAGCCACGTTGTAAATTTATAAACGGGATACGTGTGATCCATTCTGAACCATAAGTGAAGTAGGTAGTGAACTATAGAATACGGAATGGACCATACTGCACACGTTGCTGATATTCTGAAAACTTTTTGGATTGGAAATTCCCAGAAGAAACTCGAAATATATTTATGTCGTCCAAATACCAGTCATTCTGAGATAATGATTTCATGATAAAATTTCAAACGATTATGACGACAAAGTTATAAAATACATTTTATAATATAACGTAAAATTGAATTTTCAAATCAAATTTTACTTTGCACTATATTCATTAAAACAAAGTGATGAATGGAAATGCAAGTACATAGCATCACAATTTTGAGAAGTATTTTAACGGATAAACATAGCTTTATCAGAAAAAAATATTTAATAAAATATTACATTACATTATTACGCTGTTTTTAGTACTATTTCAAAACACAGCGACGAGTTATATTATTATTATGTCCTTTTGGCGCTTTTACCTAATCAATTATTATTTGAAACCCGAGAAAAGGGTTACTGTGGACATGTACGAAACCTAACCGATTACGATGTATCCATCATGAAGTCCGACAGTAAACTTCTCACGCTATACCTGACAGTCCTTCGGGTAAGCAAGGCCTCACGATGGACAATAATATAACAGTTCATCTCGTTTGAATATAAACATCTTCTCTATTATAAATAAGTAGGTATTACCTTTGACCACTATTCAATTCCAAAAAATGTTCTGCTTGCAAGGGTTTCACTTTCACTTTTTTTCATTTGTCGAACCTTTTAGTTATATCAATAATATTATTATTACTATTATTTGTGACAGTTTAATTAATTCGGCACACTTTTAATTTGATAAATAACATATTATTATTATACAGATAGTATTAATCTTACACCACAAATAACAAAACATAATTCTTATTTTTTAAATCAATCTAACGTGACGAATTTTTTTCTTGCATGTAAATCGATTACCAAATTCCTCAGATAGAGCCTTCTCAAGGGTGTACGTACGTTACTGAAACATTGATAAAAATGAATTATATTTTACTGAACACAATTACATACTATGTTCTAAATTGTATTTCGATGTAAAATGAGTGGACACGATAGCCGGTAGGTATGTTCATTGATAATGGTAATAAAATATAAAACAATCGTAACGAGTTTGTTGACAGTACACAATGGTAAAATGGTTGTGAATGTCCTCACTGGAATTTTATTTCCCCTCCTGGAGTATACCTGGATTCAACACTTGCCTGTAACTATATTGTAATAACATACCAAATATTTATTTCATAATTTACAATGCATGGTAAAATTTTAAGAATATTTTGACTTGTTTTGAGTTATTTATTAAAAATTTGAATTTGTTTTTTTTTAAATGTCACTAAAATTGTAATCAATCACTGTTTACCTATATTATTAAAAAGATACCAATTAATAAGCAAATCTTTTGTGCAGCATTTTTCATGGATTGTGTACTTGTGTATGTATGTTATGTATTTTATGAGCATTCATTTTTTGGGGATTCGTAGGTTAAACACACTAAAGTTAGAGCTTAAAGGCTTTACGAAAAAAAATGTTTGAGGACCACCATGCAATAATATAGTATTAAAATATCGGAAACCTCGAAGGGGGTTGTGGGGGAAAATCCCCTTACTCCCATGAACATGACTCATTGTCTTATCACCTTCTTTAAACAATAATTCTTAAATACGCCACTGAGCATAAATGTAGATATTTTAGATGGACATATTTTCATTGTTAATGGGGTAGGTAAGTAAAATATAATTATAAAAAAAATCATGTTACCGCTGTTTGACACATTAAACAGTTTAGCAGATCAATTGCCAAATGTGATTATGTGAGTAAATAATAATGACGTATCAAAATTCTGTAAGTTCGTATATATTATGTAAACTTTATATTATATTATGACAGTGGAGTGTTTAGATTTTTTGAAAGGGGGTATATGAAATGCTGACTGTTCTGAGACCACGTTATATATACATTCATTGTTTTATCATATATTTTATACAGCACAAATAAGCTAATGGGAGAGAGGGTATGACACTGTCATCCCCTCAGTGAGCACGCTCCTATACTATGATCTGCGTTCAAACTTTAAACTTTCAAATAAGTTTATATTTTAATAATAGTTTGATTTAGTTATATGCACATAAATCAATGGGTTATAATTTATAAATAACAACAGTAATTAAACTTAGACTATTATAACTTCCAAGGAACAATTTTTAAAGTTCATGTTATTATTTTAATTGCAAATAGACAAAGTTTAATATTACGATATTATAATATATGGGTGATAAGTTGGTATATACTAAACTCATTAAAGTTTTCGCGAGTAAAAACGTAATTAATATCAGATGTTAATTTTAATATTAAGTATTATAAACACGTTGAACCACGATGATCTACTCATCTCGAGTAGATATTAGATAACCAAGAGTCGAACCAACAGCAGTAGATAATAATAATAAAATACAGCCACAAAAACATATTTTACTTTTTAATAAAATTTATAATTATGATAAAAAAGTTTATAAATAAATTATTCATAGAGCTTAAAATGAATTAGTACAATTTGCGTATCAGTTATACAATGCATGTTATTTGTCTTATATTATTGTCTAATAATATAATGTACTACATTGATATGTTTGTGACAGAATGAGATTAGTTTTAACTAAATATTAAAAAAAAAACTTATTCGAACTTTATACGTGACATTTAGATTTATTTCAAGTACAACTTAATAACTGTTGCCATATTATGTTAAAAGTCAAAAAAGTTCATGGAACAGTATTTTTAAATTTATTTCTGACTTTTATCAAGAAATACGCACATTAGGTACCAACAATAAGTTTGGAACTTTCTAAAACCTATTATAATACTGTTTTATTATGTTTTAATGTACACGCCAAGAAAAAAAATAACAACATTGAAGCATTAAATTAGAATAATAATCATTATAATCATTAAGCGAAAACAATTAAAACTGTATTAAGTACGTCGATTATATATTATATTATAATATAATGGTGTGTTATTTTGCGAGTTCATAAAGCTTATTATTTTTAAAGATAGCACATTTTATATTGAAGAGACCTGATTTTTGAAATTTCTTGTTAAATCTTATATCAGGGATTTTGGTAAGTCAAACTTCAAAGAAATATTTGTGCATCTATCAACAATTAAATTATTATTATTTATATAAATTTGATATTTTACCAGTCGCATTTTTTTAAACTTAAATGTATTAATTATATAAAGCCTTACAAATGCCAAATAAATTGGACGTAACTTAAAAATTGATTTTAAAATAAGGGATGAATAATTATAATATTTTTTCAAAAATGTATCGGGCTTATGACTTAACAAAATCGAGAATCATGGATTATAATAAATTTCCTTGGTTATATGATAATATATCCCTTAAAAACGTATTTACCAAAGTTTTCGTCACAATTTTATAGATTTCGACTTGAATAAATCGGTATTATATAATATATTCCTGCTATAATTTCAAATCCCTAAAGGTCAGTTAAGTAAATAAATTACGCTGTTGATAACACCGTATATATTATTACAAAATGTATTATAACGGCCACGGCCTCCAGAGAAATTGAATCGAAGCATATATCCACATTAAACGAATAATGATTTAGTCTTTGAACAAGTCAAAAACGTTTGATCACTGTAATTACGATAATTATGCAGGTCGTTTTTCTCGCTTTTCCGCCATTAGTTTGAAAGACCCAAATAGAAAAACAGAACTTATTTTCTACTATATCGTACGATTTATGTTCTATATAACGAAGTTCATATAATTTTTTTGAACATTCGAGTATTCGACGTTACCATAGGTGTATCAGAGTTTCACGATTAACCATAACAAATTGTTATAAATTTTGATTCGCGTGCACTTAAAATAAAAATATTAACATAAACATGTTTAACAAAATCAAGTATTGTTAGTGCGTTACAACAAGATAATTTTTAATGAAACAAATACAATTTTTATTTTGTTTTAAAAACTATTGTATGAAAATCCCATGGCTATGTTGTATAATATGTAGACACCATAATTTTTGTCATGATGATGATACTGGGAGTATGTGACTAACTTTAAGGACGACAAATAACTGACCATTTTTATTTGGATCTTATCTCATATAGGTATGCATAAAAAACCGACTTTTCAAAATCAACAAAACAAATTTATTATTCCTAGTAAAGTAAATAAAGTGATTACTGAAAGAAAAAAACAGTTATAAATAATTTGTAATATATTTTTACAATGGTTGAATCATTATTAAGCAAGTTCTTCTCGAACTTACAATACCTCAGTATCGTCATCGATACCCTCCTTGCGAATATTTCCTCTTCGACATAATCTCTCTTAAATCTTCATCCCCCTTTTATGACCCTCATCATCAATAACATACACCACCACCACAGCTTTCTCCACGAATGTTTCACCTTCTACCATTCATAACAATAATAGCATATCGCAACAACTCTCACTCATCTCCAGATATGTTTAAGCAACATTACATACAAATTACTTACACCCAAAATTATTAACACTTTAATCTAAAATTATATTGCAAATATTAAAAATTTTGTACTAACATATTATCTAGCTGTATTACCGCACATCATCCGGGTTAATCTTCATCTATCTTGGTATCGTTGTCCAATATATTGGCTTCTGTCGTAATATCTAATACAAACTCTTATGTCGCTAAAAAATACAGAATTGTATGATAATAATAGCATTGTTTTAGTAGCTTTGTTCAATTATACTACCGAAAACTTCACAAATATTAAAAATTGAATAACACGAGCGTGTTTAATGACGATTTCCACGTTAGATTGGCTATACGACTGTGAAATACAGGTTATCTTTCTGTTTCTTTGTAAACGCCCATATAAAATATTCAAGGTTAGGTTAACTTAGAATTTCTAGAAAATATATTTATACTTACTAACATGTTTCATGTTCACTCTTTTAAATGAAACTATATTATATCTTTGAGGTACTGGAACGTATGTAGTTATACGTTCCTCGTACCTGACTTATTCTTGTTAGACTTAATTTGTAAAAACCTACCGCTTTTGATATGGATATAAACCCATAGATCGTAACTCGCGTTGAATACAACCAAATAATTAACGTCAATATATCCGATAGAAAAAAGCCTGTCATCTATATGTAGTTACTTATAGTAACAATAGTAACATATAGATATTAACAATATCACATTATGCACTTATTTTGTATATTTAAATACTTAATTTAG
>PVMI01027869.1:0-11513 GCA_008528875.1 Aulacorthum solani
TTTTTTAACTTAGTAAGAAACTGAGTTTGTTGTTAAGTGATAACTGAGAACGGAGACTTCTGAATACTGGGAATAATATTAATAACTACCACTTATCACTAATGAGTAAAGACTAGTTCGACTTGTTGTCGGAACGAATTGGCGGTGTCGCACTAATGGATTCGCCGCTATTTATCAGTTCATAGCTTCACTTCAGTGTTACTACCTATTTACTTGTACGAAATAAAAAAGTCATCTTTGAATATCTTAAGGACTTACGAAATTATAAAATATGGTCCATTTATAAAATGTGCGAAAACGTTAACGATAAAAAAAAACCAAATTTGCGCCGTGATATCAAACCAAATACCGAGATGAACAAATATAGGTTTTGGTAAAAAAAAAACTGACTGATTAAAACACACTGACGATATGCACACTGTATAATTTATAATATTTCGTTAAAAGTGTTAAAACCATTATCAGTGTTATTGCTTCGTAATGTGTATTAGTTATCAGTAAAGGTACCTGTTATATTAAACAATATTATACATTACAGCAGTGTTAACTTCAGTATTTATTGATGTCATCCAAATATCGTATTCGTGTGGAATATAATTACACTACGCACTGAGCAAAGTGAGAGGACAAATGAAAAATGCGAAAATATCCTGCGCGATTGTTCCAAAGGTTTTATCGCGTGATGCGATATGTAATTACTATGCGTATTCGAACACTTAAAAAGTTAGTATTCAAAATGTGTGTCGATTAATTTAATGATAACTAATGTAGGTATCCTGAACTAGTTAGAACCTAACCTTGGTATGTAAAATGTAACCCTGAATGTTCGTTCATAAAATTAAAAAAATATACAGTCCTTAGTTCTTATAAATTCGTTCGAAAATCTGCTGCATATCGCTGCCCAATATGTCAAAAAATAAATACAATAGAAACCCCACACAATTTTATTTTGGTCTCCTCTGAGGACTATAATTGAACTGCAGTAGTGGTTGCATTCGACGAATATTGAATAAGTACAAATAATATACCTAATACATTAATTTTTTTTAATTAATAATTGCTTACAAGAAAATAGTATAACGACCTAGCTCAATCGGGTATCACCGAAAAGCGGCGATTGGTTCGTGAAAAGCACGATTTATGACGAGGATTTGAAACACCCTACTCACTATACAATATACATGGAATTAAAAGTCACTGTGTCCAAACTTTGTTTTTTTGCCGAATAGTTTTTGTTTACCAATACGTATTATCCTCGATATTTCATTATTCATTTCTTTTCTTTTATATAGATTGTAAACATTTTAGACAATTTCATGCTTTTCAGTTGTCCACCAAACAAACATTGGATGAACTACAGTGTTTTTTCTATCATTTTGTATATTGTTATCAAGTATTTTTAGTCACGATTAACATTAATTAATATTAATAAGTACCTTAATGTAAATTTGCCATCTTCGTTCAAACATGTTATTTTTTCATAATAATATGCATATTACAATTTATAATAATTAAAAGATATAATATTTTGTGCACATATTACACCGGTACCCACTCCAATCTTATTAAACTCTTTCGTCAGATTATGCTTAAATAAAACTAAGTTATAGTACCTATTTTTTTTTATATTAAGCTTGGTATGGTGAAATGGTATTTTCAACAGGTTTTTTTTTATTGTTTATAGTATAATAATGTAAAGCAACGGAGGTGATCAAAATTGAGCATTTTAAAGCATAAGTCCTGACTTCTAATCCCATTCATTTTCATCCTAATCTGCTGCTGGGGTTTATCCGCATATTAAAGGGGGTTTAGTTTTATTTTAAGACATTAAAATGCTAAGACATATTATCATCGAACTTAAATCATATATTAATAGAACCCAAATCAGCGATGATGCACCTAAAAATAATAGTTTTTAAAATAGGTAATATGTGTCTATAATTAACTATACTTCCATATTTCTATTTTGGATTAAGTAATGTTATTTATTTCTGTGGATCAGACTTAAGTAAATTAATAATAATAATATGTAATCGTTGGATTAAAATTACAGAATACATGCCTACCTTTTATATATTGTATCATCACAATATTCTTGTTACGGGTTATTTTTAGTAAACATTGTTATATTGTATACTCTCTGACAAAGTAACTACGTTTATTGGATTTTGCAGACATTTTGGAATCCCTCTTTGTTTTTATGCGAAATGGACTACTGGTTAGGGTCGAAACAAAAAATCAAATTAATATAGATTCCACGATAATATTTTCGGAATATGATTTTGTTTCTTTCTGCAGTAGATAAATAATATGCTGTGTGTTCAAGATGTCAGGCAAAATATATTTTGGTCAATTTTTTTTTTTATTATATAGTACATATCGTTATATTCTTATCACTCCCTTTTATTAATATATTATTATGCCATATATTACATACAACAAAACCAAACTAAAATATACACATAAGATCATGGTCTAGAGTTACTGGCTTTTCAATAAACTAACTATACTGTATAGGTGGGTGTATATCGATTTTATTTTCAATTATATAGAATCCAGTTTTACTTTTTTTAATAATAAATTTATCTAAATGTTTCCATTGTATTTCAACCTTCAACGTTTAGCTGTCAATCAAATATGTGTGGTATTATATCATCGACCCTTTAAAAGGCTGCCCCCGACTAAGCAAAATAATAAAAAAAAAGTGAGCACTATTTTGACCTATATTGTATGAGACCTACGAGAAACAGTTTTGAACGACGCCCATAATCGTGTAATATTATTTTTTTATTTTATACTGGAGCACTTCATAATATCTTACTTTATACGTTCGTGAAATATGACACATCTTACTTGTCTTATTAAAATAGTTATTTATTTAAAAAAATAATATATGGCATATGTATTTGAATGTATCAATGCATTAAGTCCTCAACTCGTATTTTAATGAATTTTGTATTATCTACGGGGGGGTTTTTTTTTTTAGTTAGTTTAATAAGAAACCTAATTTATTAATACAATGATATTATGAAGTTCAGTTTATCATAATTTGACACTTTTCATTGTTAAAGTTGTAGGTTGATATTTTGATTGAGAAATAGAGCTTGATATCAAAAGTTTAATTCCACCGCTTGTGGTGTGTGTTTTCAAAAACAATAATACATTTTAATTATAATTCTAACAAAACTATAAGATTACAAACAATATTAAGTATATTATTGCTATATAGTGTGTTGATAAATGATAATTCATGACTTTCATTATTTAGTTGGTTTTTAAAATCAATTCTGGTACAAAGATGTTTTATCGATTTTCAATTATTTAAACCACCAGCATGTTACCATTTTTTTGAAATTTTAAGTACCCAATATAATTTTTAATTCACCCAAGCTTGGGGCCTGATTCATTACCATGGTTTACATAATATTATGTTCACCCTAGAGAATTAAACTGAAATCCAGATGTGACAAGGAAGAATCTTGACTACTAGTTATCTAACAGTTGACAATAATTATTGTTGTAATTTTTTTGTTGTTGTTTAAATTACGCCATCAGTTTAGGGTTGTAAGAATTCTTTTAATCTCGTGTAAACATTTAACGAGTATTATTGTGACCAACATTTTTTTTTAAATTAATAAGTTATATTTATAAAGATAATCTTACCTGAATAATAAACAATTTAAAATACGGGTTGT
The DNA here is from genome assembly GCA_008528875.1 of Aulacorthum solani. Lineage (NCBI taxonomy): Eukaryota > Metazoa > Arthropoda > Insecta > Hemiptera > Aphididae > Aulacorthum > Aulacorthum solani. The sequence goes on from PVMI01027869.1 coordinate 3,696, forward strand.
GAAAAATAATTAAAAAATAGTTAACATTTGTGGCGAGGTATTCTGGTATTATAACTTTTAATCTTTTAATTGTTACTTTATAATTGATAAAATTCAATAAGTTAATAATACCATATTAAAAATGTTATTAATATTTTAAATGTATGGATTTCAAGGTGTATGGACAAGTATTGTGTAAATAAATATATACATATATATGTATATATATATATATATAGATATCTAATATAATTGCCAGGTTGGGGAAAGCCTCTTACGGACTAAGTCCTGCCTGGGTGGCTGTGGTACGTACTCGTACCTATAATATATGGACCTCTACAACAAGTTCAGACGTTATTATTATTTGGCTATCACGGCTTCATAATCATTTTTTATTTTTGTCTTTGCGGGTCGCTCGAGCGATCGTGGAGCGTGTTTTACACCGCTTCGTGACTCGGTAAAAAAAATCCCGACAACTAGAAAAAAATAAATTAAATAAAAAACTACTCGAGTCTGGGCTCGAACCCTTCGCGGTTAACACGGCCGAACGCGCACTGGCCTGCAATTATTGCGCCGCGGAGGCTCATATATTGCGTCTTATATATATAAGAATGTATATATATATAATGTACATAATATATGTTTATATATATTATATGTACAAGTACATACCACAACCACCGATTTACGGACTCGGTGTTTTCGCGCGCGTGGTTTTTATGTTTCATCGTTCCGGCACGGTAGGCCCGCACGGGATATATTGTTTGGTGTATATACTCGACGATAAAATAAAATAACAAGAAACGAGAACGGCGGTACAAAATCCTCTAACCGCTCGGTATAATATATAATGTTTGTATTTATCTAGTATAGGTGGTACTTGGGTGTTTTTCGTTTCATTTTTACTCATCATTTTGATGGATCGTAAGGACCGTGCCGGGACCGGACCCTTCCGAACTGGTAATATTTATATTTTTTGCAGAACTGAAAATAATTCATTGTTGCTTGAGACAGCAAAGGCTAGACCGAATAATTACTCAAAGATTATTGAACCGGACTTCATCCATGATTCGATTATTTTTATATGTTAGGAGCTTAGGACCCACTATCAATTTTTATTATTACCTAATAATATGTTACGGTATATTGTGCGATTTGACTTGATCTAAAATAAAATATGTTCTCGATTAATAAGTTTATCCGAAGGACGTCGGGCGTTTGTAAAATATCTCACTTACACGACAGAATCGCATAATTCCGTTTTTGAGTTCTCGAATAGAGTTGAGAATGAATATTAAAATTTCACGAATCTAGGAAAATGGTGTTCAACCCAGACCCGTCGTATTATAAATTATAATATAGTATATAGCAGCCAAATAACTGCAAAGAACAACGATGATGAGGTGCGCGGAGGTGCACACTGCACCGGAGACCCGTAGAACTTTATAAACAACAACTGTATGAATTTTTAAATTTACATCTAAATTTCGCTATCGTCGTAGAGATTTTTTTTTTAATTTATGCATCGTTGTTGTACAGACGTACAGTACTAGAAACTGAGATTTATTTTCAACTTTATACGTTGTATAATACGTGTCGGATGATTTACGGTGCTCGAAAACGCGTCCAAGTCGAACGAATGAAATCGTTCATATATTATATTATGCTATAATAATATGTGCGCATTGTCAACGATATTGTTTCCTCTGTCCCGAGAAGTCAGCAAAATCGAGGAAACAACTTTCGATAATGTTTCTGACAATAATATAATGCACGGGTCCTCCTTTACACGCGCATTGTGATATAGTACGCCGATTTGTATAATAATTACCTATAATCACACTGCTCTATACACTGCAGCTGTAAACCGATAGTGATTTTTTTATCGTGAATGTCCTGGAAAACATACAATGCATTTTTAAATGTATAGAATAAATTCCGTTTATCGTAAAAAAATGTAAAATAGTATGTCTCGACAAAAAAAAATGGCTCATTTCCTGCGTTTTACCAGTAAATAATCTCTCGGTATTAGGTATTACACATCACGCGATGTGACTGTTTAACAACGAATTCGATACATTTATTGTAATGCACACCACGCTTTATAACAAAATAAATGGTATCACCGTCCAAAATCGAACGCAATTTTATATACAGCGAACGAAATTGCAGTATATAATATGCGGGACACTGTCACAGTCATCGTCTCTATCTGTAATAATATTTCAACACGATAACCGGTGCACGACGGCCGCACACGAATTAAAGTGCATTAAAATATAATTGATTGTGACGTGTGTAAGTACAATAAACATGGTATATTTTTACGACTAAGCAACGACTGACTCACTAAGGCGAGGTACCCGTAACATTTTTGTTAAAAAAAAATGTAAAACTTAACTTGAATTTAATTGTATCATTCGATCGAAGTCAAACGTCGGACGGGTGTAATAATAATCGTTTATCATATTCTATTATGATATTTATAGGTGCGCAATTGATATAATATTATATCGGTTGGTCTGCTGCAGGGCGTGCTCGTAAAGAATTGTATGTAGGTACAATATTGTTATTATACCGGTATTTGGGTTTTTTTAAAACGATTTTGGGAGCTGTCTGTGTATTTTTAGAGGATTATCTGGGTGAGTCAAAAATCGTAACTGTATTGTTTTTTTTCCGATTTTACCGAAATATCCATTTTCCTTGAAAGAAATGCTTATTGTACATAGATTGCTTCATTATGAAATATATTATTGTGAATGTTCGTGTCATCGAAACATAAACGAATAATATTTCATAACGAAATTCGATATGGATTCTCAAGAGCGATAATTTTTACTATTCAGCATACAGGCTGAATGCTTTTCACCATAAGGTACATTCTATTTTACAATGAATTTATTTAAATTATGATTTTTGTGATTGTTTAGTACAATATACTCAAGAGGTCGATAACTGCACTTAGACTTTTTATGCAATTTAAGGAGTGTCTTGTGGTGATACAAACTTTTTCTTTCTTATGACAATAGAGGGTTATGTACAATACAAAAAGGGGGATTTTTTATTATATACATTATTAGAGAGATTATTTTCTAGAAAATGTCGATTATGTTGTATACAAATCAAATTTTGAACTTATAGATTTTGAATTATTAAGATTTGAACACTATGCAATGGGTTTTGAATATAAGGCTTGATGATTTGAAAATTAAAATGTTTAATATTATAAAAATATTTGTGTTTTAAAAATCGACTGAGGTTTATAAATGCTATACTAAAGTATGTAATATATTTCTTAAACTTTATGTAAAACCAATATTCGGCATCATTATTCTTATAGACTATATAGTGTATGGAGCTTAATAACTCAGAAACTAATCTTTCAAATTTCGATTTAGAGTTTTTGATGTGGCATCATATAAATAACAATTTACAGAAACAGTGGTGGTTTTCATTAGATAAAATAATATGTCAACTTCTTCTACTATATAAAAATATCTATGTACTCATTTGAAAACAATAAAACATGCTCTTTAATAGTAGGTGTGCCTGTTATAAATTCCAATCATCATAATTTGTATAAATGTATTATTTAGGGATAAAATAATGGTGAACATGATTGGTGAATCAGCCTGTATAAAATATAATACTTTGTACGGGTAGGTACACTGTAAACATAGACTAACAATAACTAGGGTGGCGCTTTATTCGACTGACATCTTGCATAATATTATATTTTGTGTGACACGCGTCGCCGTCATCTGTCCCTCTCGCAATATTATATATTTATTTTTACACTTTCGTTTTTCCGAGAATTCTACACCTTAAGTCCGGAACTCTATCATCGTGAAAGACGGGCACCTAGAGAGTATAATTTATGCGCGAGTTGTATACTTGTTAGATAATATATTATTACGAATTACGATTATTATTATTATTATTATTAGTAGTAGTAGACAGTATAGTATATTATCACCCGAGACGTCTTCTTTTTCAAACCAGATTCAACTGGTACCTCTACACATGCCATCCATACATATTTTAATTATATTCCGTACACGGAATTATTATTTAACCGATGAAGTTACCTTGGTTACATGCGCCACGAACTAAAATTTTCCAGTGACTACTTATCTCGTGAATATATTATTATTATTATTATTATTATACTTTACGGGATACTATGTCATTAAATAGAAGGGATTTAAATACGAAGCACGTCGAGAATTATAATGAGTAATTGCTTTTCTGTCTCTCTGTATTAGATTTTTAGATAATTGTACGATATAATATGCATATAATATTATAATGTACCTATATGACGTTATGCGGTGAATGTCAATAATATTCCGAGCGCATGCGAACCTTTTTCGCTATTGGTCCCTGGTTTAGGGTTTCAATATTTAATATTTTTTCAGTTTTTGGTTCTTAAAATGTTATTACAGTAAAAAAGTTCCGGTTTTAGACTATTATAGTTAAAATTAATGATACAAAAATGTACAAATTTGTTTTTTTTATACACATTAACTTCTGAGGCTATTGGCGTTTCTAACTATACCTTCATTGTAATTAAAGTTTATACAACATATTTTAACATTCTACATGAATGGTTTAATTTATTGTAATTACATGTGATATACCTAATCTATGTGTATAAGTATTGTATTTTCTGGATCAAATTCATCTCTTTGAAGAGTTGAAGAAGACTCGATGTCATTTTTTAGTTTGGTGCTAGTGTTTCACATTAATTGAAGGTAGGCATCGGTCTATCAATGGAGTTTAGGGGTGCATGCTAGTTCTATTGTTATTGACATATTTGGCTTAGGTTCACATTTATTGGGAGTTTTGTGTCAAGATTTGTTGTTACTTGTTATATTTCATTATATAACATGTTCTTTGGTTGCTTTTTTTAGCTTTTTTTTTTAGCTTTTTTAGCTATTATATCTACTATTTCATTCCCATTAGTATTACCGTGTCCTGGTACCCTTAATTATATTTTAAAACATCTATAAAGAACTGATAAAAATTAATTTATGCATAATTATTATACAAGTTACTACTAACATTTGCACCAAAATGAAATAATAAAAAATCATGAACTATTTGTTTTAAATAATTAATAATATCATTATTTTTAACGCTCGACTTATTTTATAAAATTATTTTTCTATTATTAATATATAATATTAACAATGATATAACGTAAAAACAAATTAATAACGACCTAGTATTACCAAAATGCTGCTGTCAAATTAGGCTAATAAAACATTTTTGAAAGGTTCGTTTAATTATTCTTATATTATTAGTATAAAAACGTATTATTATACATCGAAACCATTGAAAAATGTACGTGATGAAAATGTATAGTATAAGAAAATCTGCTGATTATATTAGATTAGCTTACGAAATTATTTTGATTCTTTGTTTGAACGATATCAATTAAAAGTATCATTATTATTTACTAAATCATAATAATTTGCATTTCGAGAAATAAAAGCATTTCCATTAGTTTTACATTAATAGTTACTTTCATAGTTATTATTTGGATTTTATAACTCGATTATTGTTATTACTGTGGGTACTTATTTACTGCGGGGGTGTGAAAAAAATAATCAATAATATCAAAATGTGTGTACAAAGGTTATCTATACTAGCATTATAGTTTGTGTATGTTTCTCTCGTTTTCGGTAAATGTCTTTTTATCGAAGATTCGCGTAAAGTTGAATAGTGTACAGATACAACTCGCAGTAACATTATTATAATATTCTTGAGAATCTTGATCATAATAATAATATTGTTAAACTACTTTGGACACGGATTTGAACATTTTATTTATTGATGTTACATGGTGCTTATAAACTATAATATTTTGTTCTTGACATATTTCTTCATGTGAAACTTATAGTACAGTTGTATGCTTAAGATGTATACCGGTATGTAAAGCGTAATACTATTATATTTTATTGTTGTTATTTATATTATTCCAATCGAATTTCCGGATACGCGTATATGTGTGTATGGGTGTGTGTATGGTGCCGAAGTGCACGTGAAATATGTTTTAATAAAATTATAGCAATTTGCATAAAAGGTCTACTGCCTACGTAAGTTACTATTGGTGTATTATAATAATGCTTTTATATTTCATATTGTAAAAATATTTTTCTTTTATAGCGTACGAGATTACTTTTTTTTCGGTGAAACATAATACGTATTTATGCGTTGTGTGTATATTGGTTTAAGTAAAATATCATAAGTTTCCAGGGTCTTATCGGAGAAAGAAAACTCATATATTTTATTATAATAACTTTATCATTATTTTGGTCATGAATTGTTTCTTACAAAATTATTAATGATAATTAGGTCGTGCAATACCTACTGATAACGTCGATTTATTTTTGAAATGGTTATAAATATATTTATAGTTATAAAAAACTACTTGTTTGTGATAGCGATTTTGACCTCGTTCGTGCTTTGTAAATTTCCAGTACTTACATCAACAATTGGTGAATATTTTTAATTTTTTTGAGATACCTATTTTATTTAGCCATTAGAATGTTAGATTTTTTTTTTAGACTTTTATAGATTTGCGTTGATGAAATTTTTAGGTCTTGGTCAAACAACTTAAAAATATAATACTTTAATAATAAGGTTCCTCATAAGTTGTTCTATACTTATCCTTGTGACAATTTAAAAATATTAAGAATATATTTGTAACAATTTTTATCATATTTCAAATTTCAAATTTAACATAATATCCATTGAACAATTAGGTACCTATACTCAATAGGCAGTTTGTATATGGAAATGTCGTTATATTAATGTTTTTCTTTTCTTTTATTATTAGTTGTTAATTACTACAGTTTTTATTATTTATATTAATTTGTTATTAACTTTTATTATAACATCGTCTCTAGAACGTCATCCGTTCTATAATCAATCGTTTTAACAATCAAATCGTATACAAACCTAATTTTAAATTGTATATAATATTATTAATTTTGAAATCGAATGCGAGTATGCAGTCATCATGCTATTATTTGGTTCTTATTATATTCAATCGGTCATCTGACTATTGTAGCATTCGAGGAATATATAATATAAAGTTAGGTTAGCTGTAACACAATTTATATGTAAAATAATTCCAAACTTTAGAAACGTGTCTACGACATATATTCTATCCATCACCTGCTGGCACATATTAATTACCTTACCATTTATTTTTCGTACTTAAAAATAAAAACATTTGACCTACAAAATTATTATTAGTATTATTTATTTTTTAACATTAAATTATAAGTTTTATTATTGCGAAACACTTACACTGCCAGCCCGAGATATTTTTATGGTAAACCTTACCTACCTACTCTAAGTATTATATACTCTTTATACTATTAACTAGAAATAAATATTTAATTATAGGTAATATATTGTTTACTTACGTATAATACTGTGATCATAAACCTACCTCTTTATGTACACAATCAGTGTAATATTTTACACCATTCCGACCATATCAGTGCTTGTAGGTGAGCGTTCTGACATTGCACGAACCATTATTGGTGTTGCTAATAATATGATATTATATTGTTTGTATTCACCTGTATACGTGCTAGTAATTATCGCTCACTATTATAATTATAATAATCACAAGACCCGCTTTTGAAAAAGGGAAAAACAAAACAAATTGCAATTATATTTTTAATGAAAAACCTCGGCATCGGTGTCCATACTTGGTAGAATTTATACTTAGTACACAATTTAAACAATAATATACATAACTCAGTATTAGTTTTGACAATACTACATATACATATGTATGGTATATATATGCGAAGATGA
>PVMI01027881.1:0-10466 GCA_008528875.1 Aulacorthum solani
TTATTACATATGATATAGAATTACATTATGATACAATTCCTACATGGTTATAATATCAAAACTATGTGTATTGATTTGTTATTTCAATGAAATGCTTATTTATTAATTATTCATTTATTTATTTATGATCATGCCTATATTTGAGTACTATTAAGTTTGAATTATTGATATTAAAATATAGTAAATTAAAATGCTAATACTATGATGTAATCATTTGAGTTCAACAATGTGGTTAGAAGTATTGTATGTAGTGCATTATTAATTTATTGATGTGAGTATAACCGTATAGGTACCAATAAATGTGACCCAAATGGTATTTTTCAGTTCTTTTACCTTATAATAGTAGTTACTTTTATAAATTAATAAACGCAATGCCTTCATAAACAGCTAAACGCTGCAATATTATAAAAACAATATAGTTTTTATTGATTTCATCGACGGATTAACTCTGTATAGGCATCAAAATATATCATATTGGGAATTCGCGAAAGTCCGTCATTCATCTAAGGCGAAAAGAAATTATTCAATTAGCATATTACTAGTATGTGTAACTCAGTGTAACCGTGTGTGAATAGTGTATATTGTTCAATAATTGTTTTGATACAAGTTAAAAATGTAAAAACCATAATATCAAATATTGAGATGTTTAGAAGAAGTCGAAGTAATTTAAGGTTCTCTAATTTCTTAACATATTTTTAGATTTAATTAATAGCAGTCTTTGAAAGTCATGAATAACACGAAACGGTATGGAATGAACCCAAACATTTTCTGTAAGGCTACCGAAAGTTTTTTTTAAAAATATTATTCGTATTTTTATACCATTCGACTATTATAAATCTAATATAATTATGTAAGATATACTTAACTATGTACTAGAAATGTTAAGACACTAAATCTGTTTAGTTTGTTGTATAAAACATCTTTCTGAGTGGTTTCCTAACTCTATAATCTCTCTGGGTACATTATAATATCCTTTGCCAGAATTAAATCGGGATACATCAGTTTACCAGGCTCACGCCTTTAATTCGGGGCTTACCCAGCGCTTTAAAACTATGAACTTAAAAAAAAACTGTATTGAAATGAATAAATAATATAATATTGCCAACTTTACAACTAAAGATAATAATAAATCATAATTTGTATTCAAATTGTATTAAAATGTTGACATTTCAATCCAGAATAAAAATCGCAGTTCCTATTTACTCACTGAATTTTCCACATTTTTAATATTCCTGCAATCAGTGTTAGGTAATTATATTACAATATTTAAAAAAATACAGGTTCTTTGTTTAATATATTACCATCTAATTATTTTGGTAATTTTCGTTTGTTTTAAAATATAAACATATTATACAGAAATAAAACCGAGCAGTGCGTTCAACCAAATATTATTATGTAAATATACCTACATTTTCGGTGGAGAGTTATTGAACCACAAATTTCCAACCGCCTTGCTTGATTATTGAATGAATAACATTATACATACATACAACCATGCGTGCACTTAAGGGCTTACGGCTACTGGGAAATTAAGATATCTGTTCAATTATAATCTCTTCATATCTGTCATTTTGAGTATTATATTATGGTGATACTATACATCATACGACATCCGTATTTAAATGATCAAACACAGAAATCTGAATTATAATAACGTGCACGTTTCACATCGCGGAGAATTCTAGTCAAGTATTCGTATGGGTTAGGTAGTAAATCTAATAAATTCAATGCATAATGGCATCCGTGGAACCGGAAACGAGCGCACCCAAACCACCGTCTCGTTTGACTCACCGGCGAGTCTGCGATTTAAATATTATAATAATATGTGTGTATATATGTTTACAATATAACCACAATTGACTTGAAGTATAATATATGCACGATTAATGATTATTCTTATAGTAGCCGGGCTGATTTTTTTAAATATAATCTCAGACCATTATTGTAAACGACTTCTTAATATCATGCGATTATTAATGGAGAAGGCATGTTGTACGGCTCCAACAGCCTGAGTATTTAAGTGACTAAAAAAAAGTATTCAACTGTGGATAAAACAATGAAAAAATACGCGATCAGCAGAACGGGACATTGATACATTTAATTTCACTACGGCGGTGCACGAATATTTTTCCGGATAAAATTACTTAACACGTCATGTAGTGTAGTTATTTTTTTCATGTTTTTAATTACGTTTTTTATATATTGATTATCTGTTAGATCGGTTGTTTTTGTTCAAAAACAAACCATTTTGGCTATTTTTTACAACATTTACCCAGTACTACCAGTAGTAGTACCCAATATGCTCATTATACACAGTACTATAACAAATCGAAAAAATGAATTATGTTACACATTAATACATTATACACCTCGGTCGCCCCGATTTCTATGTACAATATTGTTGTCGATTTATTACCTTCTATTTAGGTGGGTGGTGCTGCGGTGGACGATAGTACTGGTCCGTAGTCCGTAGGGTGAAGGTTTAAGACTTTATTGCATTTTGGATGATATGAGTACTTTAAATTTGTTCACGTATTTTAGTGAGACAAACCAGGACGGTTTACAAATTGTAGTTATAACTCAAAGTTGATTGGTTTTTTGTTTTTTATGTAAAGGAATTTTTAAGACAAAAATATGTGTGTGTCATAAAAAATGATTGTTCTAACTTCCAAATAACATTTAGGTGAATAGACTTAAGTGCAGTTAGGTATTTGGGCAACTATTATTGCTATTTTAAGTCAGTGTCGTGTAATTTTAAAGAGCTGATGAGGGTATGTTTACGCTTATAAAAAAATTAGTGGTGGTACGCCTAACTCTAAGTTAATTTTTATGCAATGCAATATTTTGAAACTGACATCGACTTGGACGACGCCACTACATTTATTCTTACAAATCAAAGTCCCTACTTCGACAAGTCAACTAATCTTCAAAACATCTAAAATCATATTATGTATTATTATTTGACTATACTTTCAGAACTCAAGTTTCGAAGTTAAAAACAGTTTGAAATTGTTTGAATAAGATTTGCATTGCTGATCGACCTAGCGGTGAACTTTTTCTATCGCTTTTGCAAACGTTTCACTTGAAAAACTAGTTTAAGTTTGCTGTTCAGTATTGTAACCTGTAGGTACCTTTACATTTTCAATAACCAATACTGGTCACCGTAAAAGTAAATTGTTTTTCGACTGTTGCAAATCCAAATTGAAATCTGAAATTATAATAACTTTTGTTATATGAGTCTTACATCGTATTGTTTATCGACTTTTTGTTGATAAATTGGTTTTGTTTCGCTGACCAAATGTGCCTGTTGTATAGGTAGTACTCTGCGTGCAGGCTGTGTCTGTTTAGAATTTTGTTTTTTTTTACTCGGGATTTCAGATTTGGTCATCGCACATAGATACATACACATAATACTGATAATTTACTGTTTACAATAATTATCATGTAGAAACATCATAATAGAGTAACAAGACAATTGCCTGTACACAACCCCTTAAATACTCAATGACTTGTGTATTTTTGCAGCGATTACACCATATTAATTTCCTAACAATGGTCCATGACAACCTAAAATCTTACAGTTGTATCATTCCTGACTCTCCTGACCCACCTGTGAGTATCGAATACATTTTGTATAAATTGCGCTGCTTAATAACTTTATGGAGAAGTTTATACTATAATATAATATCAACAATATAAAAAACAGGAATTATTATTGTTGATAACTTTTAAATCAGACAAACGTTAAGATAAAAAGTAGAAACGCAGAAGATAAACTAAAAAAAAAAAAAAAATGTAACTCATAAATATTATTATCCAAGTGTTTTACCTTAAACGCTGTACACATACCTACAGCAACCCATAGCCGTAATCTTGTCGTTCTTCTAATCATGAATTTATGATATAATTATTGTAAGACATATTTTTATTTTATTTTTGTTTCAATGCACGAAATATTTGAATATTATTTTTATGTGTACATTTTATGCGATTACTAGTTGGTCATTAAATTATTTATCAAAGGTGGGCAATTAACTTTAGTTAGTTTAGTTAAGTAACGTTTATAGCTCCGCTGAGATATAGCTGTATATAATATAGTTACCAAACAATACATAATATTAAATTCTAATATTTTTAGTCCAATAGTTATATGTAATATGAAAAAAAAAATTTTGTTTAACTCGGTCAAAACAAATGTTTTTTATATTATTGCCCAGGTCATACATCATAATTAAAGTCACTTATGAGTCATTAAAGATTGTAAAACTTTCAATCTCTTAAGAATAACTCGTAATTTTGTATTAATTCGTCCTACTATTCGTTCTTAGTGCTCACGGGCGAAAATGGGGTAGAGGACTTTAACCCCCAAAAATGTCTTAAATGTTTTTTAAGCTTATTCAACATTATCATATAGTAGGGTTTCAACTCCCCTCCCAAACATCAAATTTTATTTGAGTCTATGATGGTGTAGACTGTTTATTGTAAGTTTGTGGTTGCTGAATATTATATTGAATCAAGAACTATTTCTTTCTTTGCTTTTGTTTAAAAACACTGGTTACAGGGTGATGAAATAAATAAATATTTAATCAACTTATAATTTTATCACAGTTGTTCATTTGTGTAAACAGCATATTTTAAATTTAACGTGTACCTTTTGTTTTTCAAATTTACTGAAAATAGCTAAATAGGTAATTATACAACCGTGGGTATTGTTAATATAATTCAGTAATTAAATCCACCAGAGCATTTGATATAGCTAATTAAGTTTATAAGGTTGAAAAAATTAACTTTTAACTAGTTAATGCCAGCCACCATTACGATTATAATACTGATAGCTCTTGCTTCGTACACAATTATAATTTCAATCACAATTCTACAAAGCTTCAAGGACCGCTTTTTAGTGTTTATACGTGAGCACGTAGATTAATTAATGCTGAATTGTTTGAGGGGCATAATGGAAGGGCGTTACCTCCTCCACCACTAGTCACTATTAGACAAAATCGGTAAACAGTATTTTTACCCTTCCGCACAAAAAAAAAAAAAAACAGAAATTAATACCAAGTCGACGGCACTGCAGCGACCATTCTCCGGGAATTACACTTTAATGACGATGCAGGTATTACGGCACGATGAGTGGGTGTTTATTTGTGTTAAAAAAACAAAAATCTGGATCCGACCGGGCCTCGACACCGGTGGTACACAACGCACTGTCGAACAATCGATATTGTATGGTTTTGTGGGAACGTGTATTGCGGGTAAGCATAATATATAGATCGCATGCCATAAAGTATATAATTTCGCCTCGTCTGCGTGATAAACAACGATTTTCTACCATAGGTGCTTGCGTGTAAGTATGAAAATGTGCATACGCCTTGAAAATATTATACGCTCGGCGACGGGTTGAAAAATAAAAAAAATTACTTTGCATTACTATTATAGAATAGAAACTAAGTGGAGTATATGATATTGTGTTATACGTATTATATTTGTGTTATATCATCATAACTTTATAGTGCGACGACAAAAATGTCTAAACGGAAAAATAATCATAACTGTCCGTCGATCGGGTGTTCAAATAATTAATGTAAACTTCAGACTCGAATAAAACTTTTCTCGTTTGGGTATTTTCTCTGCGAGTCCTGAGTACCTACTTTTGTTGAACAATCAAAATTGGTTTCGTTTGTTTTGGACTTGCGCTACGAATTTGTCCGGTGTCCTATTTTTTAAGTCGCAGTGTACACACGAATACAATCATTTAATAATTCATTTTTCTCGTGTTCGTTGAGATATTAATAGTCCGGAAAATTATTTCACTCCGAGCCCGTGCAATAGCTTCAAGGTCTCCATAAAACTTTAAACTACACAGCAACATTTTACGTCAATTTAAATATAATAATATAATGCATCAACCATATTTGTATAGTGATGTTTAATGCAATATTATTATTTGCATGACGGACTTAGGTACAGCATAAACGAGTGGTTACTATACGTATTAAACTTTGTGTATAAATCTAAGAGCTATTCCAATAATTTGAATTAATTAATTTATAGTTATAAACAATTTGATGCCATTATTCATATTTTTTAGCCAATTAAATTCGAGATTTTTGTGTTCTTTTTTAAAGAATTTTTATCCAAGTGTTCAAAGCTTAAAATAAAATATCGATAGGCAGCTGGTAGTTATACTGACTCGTTTAGAATAATAGTGCACTCATAAAATACCAATAAAAAACTTGTGAGATTAAAATATAATAATTTTATACTTTTTAAGTTCAAGTTTAGCTATGCTTACCTACCTATTTAATGTAATTCAGATATATAAAACTAAAATCGTAAAAGTTGAAATTCTATTAAGCCGAGTTTCAAAAATTGTTTTTTTATAGTTGATTTATGGACGATGGACATTGCAGAGCCAAAAAATCGAATATAAAGTTATAGGTACTATTTCAGTCTTAATTTTGAACAAATTCAATATTTCATGCAATGAGTTCCTACAAAATATTATTATTTCAGTAAAACTTAAAACATTGAAGCATAAATTAAAAAGGGTGAAAAATCTTTAAACGAGTTTAGTAGGTACTTATGTTTAGGATACTTAAGTTTTCTATGAACGTGAAAACAGCGTAGATCTCGACATAATGCACAGTATCACGTTTTGTGTGTGGTCGTAATCACGAAATTTATTCAAAATCGTGGTCGTGTCATAAACTACTAAATAAATCATCTACGGACGGCCTCGCTTCACAGTAAAAATTGAAGAAAAAAATTGTAATACTTATTATATTATATAACCGCTGACCGCTGTAATGACTATTTCAGTCTCAATACATATATATTTCGGTTGAATTAATCAAATATTATATGATAATATTAACTAGTATTTACTGCTCGAATCAAGGAAAAAAACGACAAGGTAAAAAACGTCAAATTTACTTTTATCTAAAGATCACAATTTTACCATCATATCGGCAGTATTTACTTTAGCTGTTATAAAAAAATATACAAAGTGAAAAATGTTAGAAATACAAATTAATAATAGTTTTAAGAAATCACAAATATTGAATAGTATATGATACAGCTAGATTAAAAAATTTGGGATATCTCTTCCCCACTTGAATATTCTTCAATTTTGTGCTAATTTTGATTTGGCATTCGCTACCTCCATTCGGATTTTCGTTATTAGTGCCCATACAGAAGATGGCAATTTTCCACTGTTGTTGTTACCTATAGTGGCGATTTTTATATTATATCATTTATATCAGTATAATAACTTATAACTTATAATAATAATAATAATAATAATACTATAAACTATATTATAATAACTTCTAACTTTGTTGTTTTTTTACTGTGTCGTTTTTTACTTCAAGGTTTTTTGCCTGAAATTTTTTTCCTTGTCATTTTTATCCATGTCGTTTGTTTTTCGATTGCCGTATTCTTCGACATCCTAATGAATTAAAATTTTCGTCAAGATTTCGATACAAACATTTTGAACAAAAATCCCACTCACATTGAGGTGCAAAAATGGCTCAGGAGTAAGGAAGACCTAACTATAACTACTAATAGTTGTCAGAGTTTTCGTTTCATTTCATTTACTAACACGATTGGTTTTTTTTTTGGGCGTTTGTCATATTTTTCGAAATACCATCTCGAAAAATAAACAATTACTACTATAACTTAAGTGAAATAATTTTTTTTTAATTTTGCATAAAAAATATGGAATTAGTGATAACTAACACCGATTCACAGTTGGTTGACACATCATCCTGGGACAAGAGCGCCCGCAGGGGGTTCCAATAGGGGTATACCCCCCTGGGATTCTGTTAACTGTACGTAATTTAATAGCGTGGAAAATATGGCACATCTCAATATAGTTTATACAATTTTTCTGGAACAAAAAAAGCTAACAATGATGTTGTATGCTATATCACAATAGAAATGCTTATATAGTCTAAGTACGTATACCGAAATATAATAATACACTATTTGGCCGTTGGATTCTGCGGGCGCACTTGTCCTGGGATTAATTGTCCCAGGTAAATCAAATAATAAACAAAATTAAAATTAAACTTTCAGTTTTCCGTGTATTAAATATTTAAATGTAAGATCACTCAATTCAAAAAATTAAGCCCATAAATAATAAGCAACAAGTTAAGAATGCGTATAACCTCAAATTAAAATCACATTTAGCTTAAACCTTTTGAACACCTGCGCCTCTTGTCGTATGCCTTATTTTATGCTATGAACAAATTATGTTTCCACGGCAAACGACATTATCAACAAGCCATTTTATAGCCGTGCAGGTCCCACACGATATCGGAGGTAGAGTGTTACAAAACAATATTATTATTATTTATTTCCAAGCGTTTTCGACTGTATATAATACCGCGACTGTTCGCCACAATCCGTGCTATAATAATGTTTAATGCAGTGGTCGCGGTTTAAGACCTTTTGACTTTTTATTATTCCGAATCAAACAAACATGGTTCGTGACTGGTCGAAGCGTTACGGCATTCGATAAGCGATTCACGTCGATACGGGACGGAGGAATATACCACTCTTTTCGTGCAACGATATAATAGTTTAATACGTGCGAAAAATAAAAGTAAAAACACTATGGAGTTGCAGTCACACCAGCAGTTGTGGTCAGCAATGTCACACTAGTGAACACAAAATACATAATAACAATAATTGACTCTACTATAGTATTTTATTGTTCTTTTCCGAGGCCAACATATATTTATCACTACTGTTAGTCGTCCGAAGAAAAACCTATACATAGGTTAGGTACATTTTCGATACTTAAATGTTTTATAGCTCTTTGTATTTATTTAACGCAAACAATAACAGTATAATAGATTGTATATAGGTATTACATACCTAGTGCAAATATGTAGGTAATTATTTTTGTTTTCAAACGTTTCGGTCATGTGGCGCAAACATAACAATAATATCACATCAAATTATCGAATCAATATTTCGCAATAGAGTTCAATAGAGAAGGCTGCGGCACACAACTGCAGTAGTTAACGTCGTTAGGGGAGGATTATGATATTTTGCACCAATTTAAGTACTTGTAATTTGTACCACTAATTATATAGGTAGATACCCACTCATCTAAATATTTATGTTGGTAATCTGCGCTACGGCATAAGACGAAATTACATATTATATTGCAATCTGCGCCACACTTAAAATTTAAATTGTTGGAATTTACCTGATAAATTAACCGAGCTCACATCAGTTATAGCACACATAGAACGTAAATAAATAGCATGGAATATCAATTTCAACACTAAAATTGGACAACGAATATTATAATGTTTCTGATTTTTACATATTTTATTATTAACTGAAATAGTATACTCGTTTATACATAACGTTAGTAGGTCAATAATAACATTTATGTTACATTTTTAATTTTTCTTCTGTGTACATTTTTTATCTATTAAAATGAACTTTATTGACAAATGATTCAAAATGTATTTTATAAATAAGTTTGAAATTTATTAACAATTTATTTCAAAGCCTCGCGAATTACCAAAATTAATTTTTAGCTTCGGCTACAACACATAGGCCCGTGTACCGGTAGTGCCTCCTTGACCTTACTGCGGGTGCCACAGCTGCTGACGGGTCACCGGTGGGTAGAGCCACTTTAAGTCGGTATCCGAAAGTAAGTTGTGTGAATTATGTCCTGCTATACCGTCGACAAACTTACGATCGGGCCGCGGGGAAGAGTCGTGCAGCGACGCAGCCAACGCACGACTGTGCGCCCACCCCCCGGGGTAAACTCAGCTCGGTTCTGTGGGTTTCGTAGTTTCGTACGGACCGTCGTTTCGCTAAGGGAATCGGTGAAACCATAACCGACTTTGAGCTGAATTTAACAGGACGCGGAAAAAGGCCACCTCTGCAGACCTAGGGCTTGATTTCGGTACCGATCTGGTCGCCCTCCTCTGCGCACCGTGAAAAGTGCACTTCATCCATCTCGCATGGTAACCCTCGAATCCCGTCGTGCACACGGCCGAGTTGGGCTCATTGTGGCCGTGTAATTTCACGTTACGTTCGTATTCCAGAAATTCAATCCGCAAATGCCGTTCGAATGAATATTATCATCAATCCGTCGTTCGAACGAATCCAGATGATTGCAATGTAGTACGAAATGTAATATCGAATAATTCCGTTGACTGTAATCCTATACAGCGTATGAGAATATATTGTGTAAAAAAATAGAAGAAAGAATGAGTGTTTAAATGGTGTACCGCTGTTCAGATAAAATGCAGTCGATTAAGATTATTTAGTCGGAGGCGACGATGGTTTTTTTCCGAAATCCTTTTTTATCTTTTTCCGTGAACGATTATTAAGTCGGGCGGACTGAGAGAGCGTTCCGAAAGTCTCGAGTAACCCAGAATCGTTTTTCGAGAGCAGTACGAATTATTGTCGTTTTCAGTATTACAATATTATCA
>PVMI01027886.1:0-10824 GCA_008528875.1 Aulacorthum solani
TAATGTATACATGAATAGAGGTGGTTTGTACTTTTATAAGCAAGTACTAATACTATAGATAATATCTAAATATTCTGTAATAATGTGGTTTATTATTATTATTGATATTATTTAGTATTTTTTAATTGTTGCCATAATTATAAAGATTTATTTTGATATTCCTAAATATCTTTAATACTATTATACAGGTACTTCCATAGTTACATCATAAATAAATAACAATTGTATATGATTATGATCTAAGATATATATACTATTAAAATTACGCTTTATGGGCATTGGGCACTTGTCTCCGTCTTACAAACATACAACATGGTCAATTTTATGTTCACAATAATACATTTTACTCCGTGATTTCTAAATTTAGAGTGAATTTACCTATTATAAAATGTAAAGGTAATAATATTATCTAGGGCATCCCGGGGACTTTTATTGATATTATTATTTTTTAAGTAAGTCTAACTTACTTTAAAATGTTGATGTACTCAATTTAAAATTATAACAACTTATTATAATAAAATATGGTATTTATTCTTTAAGTAGGTATATTTAAAAATTTAAAAATCAGATTTAAGTATACAGAATAACTATACATTATTGAAGAAAAAAAGCAAGTGAACGAACATTAATATTCACCTTATACAATAACTATTTAACAAGGTATTTAAATAAAATTAATGTTTTTTTTTCTTTTTTAGTATTAATGTATAGATCACATATTATTGTGTTGAAATGTACGATCTTTATATGTATTAGAAATATTATCATCATAATTCGACAATTAAATACTAATTGGTTATATATTTTTACATATGGTTCTATAGTGTGGGGTGTTGTTAATGATATTTATCTTAATGCATTATCTGTAACTATATTATTAACTACTTAAATTAAATGATTTTGTTCAATCCATGTTTTTATCTTACAAATTTAATTTAATCTTCATATTTAAAGTTAATCTTAATGAGCATGTAGAATGTTATAAAATATAACTATAGCACTAGCCACTAGGCCAAAACGAAAATATAACTTAGGTGTTTCTATTTGTACTACGGTTTTTGGTTTCTAGAGTCCAATTTTTAACGGAATTTCCTTATTGAAGTTATTTAGAATTAAAAAAAAAACATAATAATATTATATAAAAATAATGATGGCAATAAAATCATGATTATGTACAAATTAGCAAAGTAAAATTTTGTGTCTTGTATATAGTTTACACTAGAAGCTAATAATAATAATAATAATAATAAAAAATTTGTACCTGTACAACATCAGGTCATCGGGGATGAAACAATTTTGTTTCTTACGTTACATGTTCTAAGACTTTCCAAAAAAAAATGCATTTGTTAGAACTCTGGCCAATGGTCATTACTATCATTAGACTTATAATACTTACATTAAAGAAGATTTTTAGATGGATTGAACTGGATGAAAAAAAAATTATATACAATAAATCTCTACTGACGTGAGTATTATAAATTATTATCATAATATCATACCTAGGTATTTGGTAATTTCAACTGTTTTTTTAACTGTTAGCAGGAATAGTACCTAAGATAGTTTTTAACTATATTTAGTTACCCAGCTAACAGAACATATGTACCATGTACCAATATGTTTTTCTCATCAGGTTTGCTGTTATCAGTTGTTATCAAAATCGAAAAATCGGTGTTCTGTACACAGAATAGGTGAATATTGAATAGGTGAAATAAAGTATAATCTATTCTATGGTCTTCACCGGTCCGTTTCTTTCCTATGTAGATATCTTTATTATCTATGGTGTTTTTTATGTTTGTGTGTTTTAAGATTATGATTTTGTAAATTTCATTTGAGCTACCTATTATATAAGATTTTAAATAAAATGAGCAAAAGAAAAGCTCCAAGTGATTCTACAAATCCAAATCACGATTTTTGTGAATTTTTAATTGGTTAGTATCGAAAGTGACTCACACAACTACACAACAATAATTTTGGTTGCAACTCTGACTTCAGGCCTAGAGGAAAAAAAGACCTAAAAGCCAGAGATCAACCTAATTTTGTTTTACATACATTTATTTTTATTGTTGTATTTGTTTAGAATTGGCTGATTATGAGAAAAATGTTACACGCAATATATATAAGGCTAATGCTTACCGAAAAGCAGCCAGTGCATTAGCTAAGCACACTAAACGTATTAAGTCTGGCGAGGAAGCACAAAAACTAGATGGAATTGGTGATAAAATATCCAAGAAAATTGATGAGTTTTTAGAAACTGGAAAATTAAAAAAACTGGATAATGTATAATTTATATTTAAATTTATAAATTATTTGATGACTAATATTATTAAAACTAGCTGAAAAACTCGGCTTCACCCTTGGGCAATTTTTTTTTATCAGTTTTGATACTACATGTAGAGAATGCTTTATGATCATTACCAGTATTAATATTATTATTATTATAATACCTTGATTAAATAGAAAACAGTTGTTTCTGGGTATTGGTCTAAACATTTATAAGGTACGGTGTCAGATATTATTTAATCTGCCCTGTTAACCAAAGAAAACCATTTATGTACTAACTAATTTTAATTTTAAATCTCAAAATTGTTACATGAGGACCTCTTTAAAATTTAAATTTTGGAAAATCCTAATGTAATAACCCACTATGAAAAAAACTACTGACCAAATTTCATACTCATAACTTCAGCGATTCTGGTTAGGCAATGATGAATCGGGATAAGTTATTTTATATTTTTATAAATATAAATATATTTACTATTTTATATTTTTAAATTACAGATAAGGAGTGATGATGCTTCAGTTTCTATAAAAGATTTAACAAGAGTTAGTGGTATTGGGCCAGCTAAAGCAAAAGAATTATATGATTTAGGTGTTACAAATATTGACAGTCTGTTAAAAAATCAAGATAAATTAAATCATCATCAAATTATAGGATTAAAGTATATTAATTTTATTTATTCTTTACTCTTAACACAATAACAATAATTTATACATTTAGATATTTAAATGACTTTGAAGAAAAAATACCAAGAAGTGAAGTTATTGAAGTAGAACAAATCATCAAGAAAACATTGCATAATTTGGATCCTAAATACAAGGTTACTATTTGTGGCAGTTATAGGTTAGTTATTAAAATATTATAATATCTATGGTGTTTGACTAGATGTATGAAAATATATACCAAAATAATTTAATTTTTTTTTTTTAAATAGACGAGGTAAAGAGTTCAGTGGAGATATTGATACTTTGATTTCTCATCCATCGTTTATGTCTCAGAATATTAAAAAAAAAAATGACAAATTGCAAGTGGTTGTGGATATTCTGAAAAAAAATAACCTCATCACAGAAACTATATCGCTGGGAGAAGCAAAGTTCATGGTAATTATTTGATTACTATTTAGTATTTTTAGTAAAAAATGTTAAAATTACACTTTATCAAGAGAATAACAATAGATTCTGCAAACATACATAAACAATGAGTAGTTATTTATTGTTAATAATAATGTTTCCATTTTTGATTTTTACTAAAATAAAATGTATTTTATGTGTGCTAATTATTGTATTTCTTTCATTACATTTAAATTAGGGTGTATGCAAAGTGAATCGTATTGCAAGAAGATTAGATATTCGCCTAAATCCATATGATCAATTTTATTGTGCTGTTCTTTATTTTACTGGGAGTGATTTATTTAATAAGCAAATGAGAGAGCATGCTTTGAACCAAGGTTTTACACTTAATGAATATACTTTACGGCCAATAGGTTCTACAGGTAAAATGTTGTTTGTAATTACTAATTAACCATTGAATATAAGCCACTATGTTAACAAACAATTGTATTTATGTGTTCTATCATTATACCAGGTGTACCAGGTGAACCTGTGGAGATAAACAGTGAAGAAGATATTTTTGATTATTTAGATTATCCTTACAAAAAGCCAGAAGAGCGCAATATATAGTTTTATACACCTAATATATATTTATTCTATACATCAGCTTTATTTAATATTTTTTAGGTGTATACTGTATAGATATTATGTTTGAATTATTCATGTTATTCATAAATCATAAAACAAATATGTGAGTTGTTATAAAATCAAATAAAAGTGTATATATATATATGGTTTGTTTTTAGTTATAAAATTAAATATATATTTTTAGAACAAGTATTTTGACTAAAATAAAATTAAGTACAATTTACATTTTAAATATTTAAGTTAATGACTGTAGGATTATTAATATTTACTGTTGTCACATAATTATACACAGTTGTGAAACTGAGTTCTCAATTTTAGTTAAATAGTTCATAAGAATTATTATTTCTTCGTTAATTGTAATCCATTGCTAGGTG
The DNA here is from genome assembly GCA_008528875.1 of Aulacorthum solani. NCBI lineage: Eukaryota > Metazoa > Arthropoda > Insecta > Hemiptera > Aphididae > Aulacorthum > Aulacorthum solani. Next base: position 4,350 of record PVMI01027886.1, read on the forward strand.
TATATTTAGTATACAATATTATATTGTATTATTTCATTGTTTTATTGGTTAGAACGATTGACCAAAATGCACCTATGTATTGGGCCTTGCTCATTAAAAAATTAATAAAGGCCATTAATATTTAATATTGACTGATAATAATTGGCAAATTGAATATTCTTATTTTATAGAAGATATTGAGATGATATTCAATTGATGGCATTTGATGCATATTGCCATTTTATATTTTATAAAACAAATTGTAAAAAAATTGATTTTGTAGTTACTTAATTGATTTGTATGTATGGATCTTGTCCACATCACTGGCTCCAATAACTGCTGTAACTTTGAAAAAAAATAAAATACTTTTCTAGTTTCTGCATAGCCATAAGACTAAAATGTCACATTTTATTGCATAACTAAAAACCTACTGTACTAAACCCACTTACTCATAACCTTTGATTTTAAGGTTATCAAAAAGTTTTATAAATTTAAATTTATTTAAGAAGTAATTAATGAAAATATATTACATATACAATTATAATACATTATAAACTAATTTTATTATTGTTAGGTATTATTAATCCAATCTTATTTATTAGTTTAAATCTAAATCAATTAAAATAAAATAAAATAAATAATTAAAATAAGCAAAAGTTTATTTTTTTCTAATATATTTTAATGATTCTATAAGACACATACATACTATGTTAAACTATAAAATATTATTACTTAAATAAATAAATAAACTTTAAATCTAATACTTACTGTATTGAAATATACATAAAAAAAGTAAAAATATTGCAGCAAATATTGTTATAAGAAAATATTATTATTGAGTATGTACAGTTAGAACATAATGAAATATGAACGCCTTGGTATGAAGAGTAAATCATATCTGCTTAAACTGTTTTCCCTGAGCCTCGAAGGAACTACATTTTATACCTACACATCTACTCTACATTTTCTTTTTACATATTTTTAAGCATTACTCAAAAAGTTAATATAGGTAGGTCAACAATATTTCCATGTTTTGTTTGATTTATTAAAAAAAAAATATTTTTAAATTGTTTAGTGCTATTATATTCAAATAAATTGGGATCTCGATTTATTAGGAAGATTGGATGGACTTGGCTCACCAATAATAATTGAAATACGCATTAATGAAACCACTAAAGGAGAGTCCGAACAGAGTTACTTCTAAATTATATTATTACATATTTACATTTGAACAGATACTTTATTTATCATGAAGTACTAAAATTAAAATTCTTTTAAAGGTGGTTTGGCGCGCATTTAGCACACATCTATACACTACAACCATGGTTGTGGTTAAGTTAAATCTACGACCATGTACCGCAAAGTATCGTTATTTGACAAACAAACAGATAAGGAAGAGACTACAGAATAGATAATAAAAGTTCATTCTATATGGCAGGCTGGTATCTGTGAAACACAACAATGTTTGTTATCTATGGTCCTGCAGCTGACAACTCTACATGATTTGATAAGGTTTTGTTGTTGGTGAAAAACACTGTGATTCACTGATGTTTGATTTGTATTTATGTTAGTATTATGTTAGTTGTAAACAAATTTATAGTAGTCGTGAACATAATTTTTATCCTATAAGGATTTTTAATAAAATATACATTTGTTAAGAGTTGAACCAGACAAGAATTTATTGTTTGACACAACACTATGTTAAATTTGTCAGTCTAATAGTATTGATACCAATTATTAATTCAAAATAAATATTTACCTACATTTTTATATTAAAATGGGGAAAAAGCAAGTGGCTCAGAGGGTCAAAAATAATTACAAAGTGAGTTGGTTTGTCATTAGTATGGTGAAATATTGAAATTGGTATTGAAAATTAATGTTTACGTTCTAGCCATCAAGCAGTGCGAGAGCTCAGTTATTGTTGAGTACTACTGATACGTATGGAGTGGTTCCAGATAAGCTTAAATTCCCCTTTGCTGACATTTTGGATTGTAATGTCAGTCCGGATTTTCAAGTGGTTTTGAAAAAAATGAACAAAAAAGATTCTACTACTAAACTCAAAGTAAGTAATGACATATGTAAAACCAATAACTAATTAGAGGTCAAACAAATGTGGTCACGTTTAATATGTGTTCTGTAGGCCTTAAAAGAATTTGCTACATTGTGTGATTCTAAAGACGAAGATACTGTTAGAGAAGTTTCGGCACCATGGATCGCTCAATATGTAAGTTTATGTAAAGATAATGAACCACGTATACGGGAAGGTACACAGAAAGCTCTGCGATCCTACTTAAACCGTGTACAACGAAATGTAGCACCATTTCTAAAAAGGTTTTTTGCCCATTGGTTTGTGGCTCAGTATGACACTCATCCACCAACTGCATCTGTTGCATCATCCACATTCGAGGTTTGTACATCTATATTTTTATGAATTTAAATTTGGTTTTACATTAAACTTTATAATTTAGAATACTTTCCCTCCAAATAAAAGAACTGAAGTAATTGTATTTTGTCAAAAAGAAATATTTAATTATTTAATTGAGAACATAACCAATCCATCATTATTAAATACTAAGTAAGTTTTTATAGACTAATGTAAACATTATAAATCTTTATATTTATGTTTTTTAAATTAATTTATAGAGTCGATTCAGATGAAATAAAGGAAATGCAAATTAGAACTGCTACTAGTTGTTTGTACGCTACAGCAACATTTTTGAATTCGCTTCCCGCAGAACAAATTGAAAATATTGAAAGTGATTTGAAATCAATGTTGCTTTCTAATTCTACCTACTGGAAGTTAAATAAACATCCAACACCAAGTGTATGATTTGTAATATTTTCTATGATAATTTTATTTGTTTAAAAATTGTGTTTCAATGTCTATCTACAGGTGCGACAAGCTTGGTACACTCTATTGCATTCTATATTATTTAAATTACAACAATTTTTAGAAGCTGAATGTAAAAAGGTGGCTTTTGCTGTATTTGATAATATTGATGAAGATAATATCACCGTGTCAAATGTCATTTGGAAAAACATTATAATTGTTTTATCAAAACCTGAGGTAAAACTTATAGTACGGATATTATATTGTATGAACTAAAATATTAATTATACTATTTCTTGTATAGTTAAGCTACTTTTGGTCACAATCAAATGCTGAAAAAATTTTCCTTCCTAAACTATGGAAACTTTTATCTTGTTCAAAAGGATGCATTTCGTCTGCGTATGAAAATTTGTTAGAACTATGTAAAAATAGTCCAATTATGAATACTATAACAAACACTGAATTTTATTTGAAGTGTATTACTTCAATTATACAAGGGTATAAAACAACAATGATTTTTACTATTGAATCATTACATTAATTTATGTTTTAGGTTAGAAAAAATGTCTAACCGCTTTGACCGTACAAATTTTGTTTGTGGTATTGAAACTCTGTTTGATTTTGTTACATACATTCTGAAAAATAATAGTGAAGATGAATTGTTTAGTAGCACTGTGATTTCTGAAGTATGCACTTTATTTTAATTAATATTTAAGTTATTATTACACTTATATAATTTATTTTCAACAGGTTTTAACTTTGGTTAAGTTCAGTCTTACTGGAAAGTTAGCAAAAACTATGACCCCACCAGTTATATCTCATTTGGCAGTATTCCTAGAATTTTTGACTAATAACAATAAATTACACATTTTAAAAACCACAATATGGAATAATTTAAACATTTTTTTGATTGGAAGTGGTCTTGATGAAGAAATTATTTTTGACAACATACTAAGTCAGCTACAAGTGCATTTAATTGTATTGAATCATTTAAGAAATCCTGTAGTAAAGAAAAAAAAAAATTTGAGAGTTACATTTGAAGAATCTGGAGAAGTGTTTCTCCCATCAAAACCGTTATTCAATGATGACTATCAAAATGATTTGGCAAATTTTGTTAATGTGGTTTTGCAGTTCTATTTAGATAGAACTTCCTATCCAGAAGTAGGACATATGTATGCCAATCACGTGTGTCAAGTGATATTAGCATTTAAAAATTATGGCGTCGATCAAAAATTATCCCAAACATTACCTGGCTCAAATGATAATACATCATCTTCATTCAGGCTGTATGAAAGATATGTCAAAACGTGGATTAATGATGATAAAGTTTTGACGTATAACTCAATATCAGTAATTATCGGGTTATTGGAAACCATTGATAATGAGAATGAACAAATTAATATGATTGATGACTTAAATTTGGTATTTATTATTATTCAATATTTTATAATAAAATAATATTAAAATGTTTTTTTTTTTGTTCAGTTTGGATCAGATGTTGTGCTTAAAGAAATAATGAAGTATATTAGTGATGGAAATACTTTGCCCGCTGTGATTTGCGATTGGTTGGAGGCAATTCCGATGCAAGACGAATTTAAAAAATTCATATCCTCTGATGTAGATCTAAATAAATCAAATCTTCTTACAAGTTGCTTAAAACTTAAAGGTGATTTTTTTAATCTTGGACACATTATGGACATTAAATAATATGATTGTTGTATTTTCAGATAACACCGTATGTGAGAAATGGACAAAAGTACTTTTGGAAACTGTACATACTAACCCTACCTCTCCGTTAGTTATTATGTTACGACAAATATTTGAAAAAAATTTAAATGACCAATCTTTTGTCAATAACCACCTTGATCTCATATTCAACACAATGGAATGCTTAATCCGTACATATTTGGAAAAGTCACAAGACGGTGAATGTAGAGACCAAGAAGAGCTCAGTCTAACCTGGAAACTCGTGTTGAATAATATGATGGATGCACACGACAATGAAGTTATGAAGAGGTGTAGTTTGGTTATTACAAATTACCTACAAACCATGGGTGTTGATATAGAACATGTAGAAAGTACAGTAGATCAATTTATTGAAGATTTCTTATCATGTACCAAACAAAATACCTTGCCAATTAAATTTTTGTATGAGTTGATAAAATGTGCAAATAGTGTTGATCACTTAAAAGCAATTAAATGTTGCGAATTGGCATCCTATATTAGTGGATCATTATTTTACACTGGAAATGTTGGGAATTACATAGATACAAGCGATGAGTGTTTTGGCACTGTGTATGCATTATATTCTCATATGTATGTGTTCACAAAACAGATTTTAAAATTTTTCAATGAATCTGAATTACCGACTACTTTGGATAGCGTTGATGAAGAATTCATCAATATTATGGCTGATATAATTTGCAATGTGAATGTGGTTGCACACTTACAAAAATATTTTTCAAACGTGAGTTTATATTATGTAAAAAAATATTAATTTACTAATATTATTATGTATTGTTGTCTAAAAATATCTATATTTTTAATTCAGAGAAAATATTGTTGTAAAATCAAGAGTAATATTTTTGAAGATACTAAAACTAGTGTTGGTGTTCTCATTCAATCGCAATCAAAAAATGTGGCTTATGCCATTATAAACAAAATTATGGAAAAGTATGTGCATTGTTTTAACCACGTATATCAATTATACTAAGTTCACATTTTTTTTTTTTTATTATAGAACAATTAATGATGGCCCATATTGGTGTCAATCATTGGAATTTGTATTGGATATGTTGTCATTGCCTAATGAAGAATTGATTAATTTGTATAAATCTGCAATGTCAAAACATGGTGATAGTCCGAATTGTATACACATTATTCAGGTGACATTAGTTTATTATTTTTTGTTCTATTATTTAAATTTGAAACATTCAATAGATTTTTTATTTTATGTTCAGTTAATCTGTAACTTCAACATCATTCATATATTGCTTATTAACATAATATAATTTAACTTTATGATTTGACTTTTTATTGTATATCTATAAATTTATTATACTTTTCCTAATAATTTGAATGTAACCACATTAAAAAATAATTTATTTACTTATTAGTTTACTCAGTAACTTGAATCTTGATATCTCAAAAATAAAAAATTCTCATTCAAAGTCATAACATTTAATTGGTCAACATTTTAAATAACTTCAATATTGTTTTTGAACTTCACATTACCAGAAGTAAACTTTAGGTGTGACAAAAAGTTGTTTAGAAATTATGTGGAATTCTATAATATTAAATTTAATATTTTTCATGTGTTTTTATTAACGTTTGGTAAACTTATCGTTTATATTACACAAGCAGTTGTCCATTTAAAACATTTTTATAGATTAAAAAATTAAATACTGGAATAAGATTTATTAACATTGTTTGTGTTTGACTCTTGTAGGTTTTTGTGAATTTTTGTGGCATGAGCAACTTGGAGTATGATCATCTTTCATTGGCAGATACGCGGTGTGTTTGGAATGTGCACTTCAGAAAGACGACTAACAGTGATACAGTTTGTCAGATACAGAAGGTGTTAGATTCTGAAGAAAAATTGCTCACTAATGACACTGAGTAAGTTTTACTATGCAGTTATTTCCTGAGATAAGTTATAAATGTTGT
>PVMI01027897.1:0-23816 GCA_008528875.1 Aulacorthum solani
TTAGCCATTACGGTAAAATGGAATTCTTTTATCGTAGATGAACATTTATAGCAGAGGATAATGGTATCTTATTTATTTTTTGTCGAAAATTGACTAGACCGATATTAGTGTTTGGTATTGTATATACAATAATCTAATCCTGTTCTTTTTGTGGCAGAAAGAAAAATATAGTGATTATTGTATGTTTCCAGTAGAAATTCGACACCCCCTCCACCACAACTCTCTAAAATGTACAAGTATTTGTCTTTTAGATTGTATTTTGATAATATTTATATATTTTGTCATCTCAATATACATTGAATGATACTTTTAGTGTTATCTTATGTTGTTGACTTGTCTTTACAATCTTTGTTCATGAACAATAATGTTACTATATTTTATCTCAAACTGAACCGATTTTGTAGTCTTTCTAATTTACAAAGAAAATAAAATATGCAATAAATTATTACAAACTGATAAAATAATAATCACATTTATTTTTTATACATTTCGTCTGAAATTCAAAAAAATCAGACCCAGAGAAATGAAAATATAATACAATTATAATGAAATATAGAAATTGTAATACTATCCAAGAAGAAAATACTATATAATAATATGGTGTTTGAGATCAATCATCAGAGCAAGGAACATATTTTCAAATCTAAATCGTAATTATGACTTTCTGATTTATTGTGGGTACTTATATGATTTGATTATCAGTGGTTTATTAAAACAATAATGTTATAGATATGCTTTTACTCACAAGTCGTTTCTATGATGTATGGTCACTATAAATAGCTTACGTTATAATATTAGGTATGCGCTTTAGTCGAATTTTCATTCAACCGTATTGTCATTAGGTACAAGTTATTTTTTTTTTTTACTTTGGGAATTGAATAATGGCTATGGGAACTGCAGCAGTAACCTTATGTTTTGTGTGTTCATTACATTAGTTGAAGGGTGTTTTTTGTCTTAATAATAAAACACGTAAAGTACTAATTTGTTCCACCTGAGCTATAAAATATGACTAATGACGGTACCTATAATTTATCGCAATAAAATTATGTGTCCAATTAAACGCATACACGAAAACACGACATTAGATATTTACAAGTATTATTTTGCATTTTGTACATTTATTTTATATCAGGTATATTAAAAAGGAAGTATGTACATTATTTTTTTTTTGCGCACAAGTGATATAAAAATATATTGTTTTGACACATTTTCCTTGTTGTCGCCGCTTATTATATAATATATTATTATTAATCTTGAAGGTGAGCATTAAAAATATAATAAGTGGTAGGTAGTTAATTTTCTAATTTACACGATGACTTAACTAGTAACGTATCTACCGTCATCACTTAACTTTTTCCAGTTAATTTGAAAAACAACATCCTACGTGGCACTATGCAGCAAAAGAATATTATAATATAAAACCAGCCAGCAGTAACTCAAAGAAGGACATTATTTGAGACATGTGTCTCAGTTTAAAAGGTAATGGTTGGGTGTCTTGGAGACTATGTGCATTTCAAGTGTAATTTAAGGCTTAAGTGAACACTAAGCAAATCGTTCCCACTTACCATACTCAAATTCGTAATATTACTAAAATAAGTATATTTATAATTACTAATTTAAATCGTTATGCCAATGAAGTTCACCACGCTTTTGGAACCAACTGCCCCCCACCCTCGACTTCGGAATATTAGTATATTTTAGTCGTCTTAAACGATCAGTCTTAAATCGGCTCACGGTTTTCGTATATAATACGCGCCTGTCAGACGGACCATATAATATATTATTTCGATTTGATGGAGTGCGGTTTGATCAATCGTTAATTGTACTCATAACTTTGAGTTAAAATAATGTTTGTATAGGTAAATAATATTACGTTCTGTAGTTACAACCAATCGCCTAATCGATCTGTACTCGTGGCTGTTGCAACAACTTGTCTTAGGGTTTGCCGATAAAGTCGACATCGCCCTACACTGCCAAGGAATATAACACGGAACCAACCCCTCCGCTTGGGAGTATCGTTATTTTTTTAGTTGTCTTAAACAATCTCGACAGTCGTAAATCGGCTTACGTTTTTTTGTATAATATACGCATGTCAGAAGGACCATATATATTATATTTGGGTTTGAGCGAGCCTGGTTTGATAAATTGTGGTCGTGGTAAAAAGTTAATTGTATTAAACTTAGCAACTTAACTTTTTCCTATTGATTTGAAAAATAACACGTTGAGTTGAAATAATGTTTACATATTAAGTTCTGTAGTTAAAACCAATCACCTAATCGATCTTGACTTGTGACTGTTGCAACAACTCATCTCTTAGGATTTGCCGATAAAGTCGACATCACCTTACGCTGCCAAGGAATATAATATAGAACCATATCTCCCCCCTTTTTGGAATATCGTTATTTTTTTGGTTGTCTTAAACGATCTCGACAGTCGTAAATCGACTTAGGTTTTTCGTATAATATACGCCTGTCAGACGGACCATATATTTGGATTTGAGCGCCCGCCGTTTGATCAATGGTCGTCGCGGTCGCCTCGTGCGATTCGACAGACAGGACTTCGGTCAGGAATATCATCGTTTCGGACGCGGTTGATACCATTATGGTTTATCGAGGCCGCGATAATGATTGCTAACCGATTTAACTACCTGACACCGCGACCCCTTTTCCCCAGTCAAGTGGTGCGTGCCTGATCAATACTTCTACTCACTTACGGCGTTCTAGCACGTCTGATTTTCTATAACCACAACCAAGCTCGTGTCCATAATATATTATTCTATAGACCAATAGAGGGGCCGCAAGCGAATGGTGTAAGCTTTTCCTCTGAAACGGTGGCGTCAAGTTCTTATCACACAATTTTTTGAAATTTTTTCTCCTGCTTCTTTGCCAACCGAGATATGCAATTAACAATGTGCTCTAAAAATGTGTAATTCATGAAATACGATATACAAATTTAAAAATATAAATTTAAAAAATAAAATTATATTTTAATTGATTAATATAAACTCGAAAAAAAATTGCTTCTTAATAATTTTCTTCTACACAATGAATACGGATAACTGAATATTCACTTTCTACATGCGTCGTGGTGTTATTTGCCAGATAGTGAATCTCTTAACAGATAATATTAAAATTAGTATACATAGGTGCATATTTGAAAAATAATATTTCTTATTGTTATAATATTATTCATTATATTATCTAACATGTTTTTTTTTTTTAATGTGAAACTGTACAATATGATTTTAGTTTATTTAATGTACAAATATGCATTTATGTGCAATAAATACAAAATATTATGCAAATTTATGAAAAGAAAATATTAAATACATATTATATTAACCTCGTAGCTGGTATTAAAAAACATAAAATATTTATTATTTATTCACTACTCACATATTGTTCTGCGACCTTTCTAGACAAAATATGAAGAAAAAAAAGTAGAAGTCCTTAGTCCTAATTATAAAATTGTTTGAATTCTTAAGGTAATGTTAGACTAACTATGAACGATTGTTGACAAACAAGCCTAACGACTGCATTCGTTTTGTTCAAAGGACATAATATGCAATCATCAATGTTAACTTTAGCCGAATAATATTAACATTTTCGATAACTGTAAACAGATTTAAAGATATACCCACACCTGCACATAATACTGTCTTAATCCTATACTCAATGACTTATAATTGCGTTTTTTTCCTATTTCCGTTGTAACCTAACCTGTAATTATTCACACACGACCTAAACGAAACTTCCGTTTTCTTTTGAGAGAGAGAGAGAGAGAGAAAATCCTTACTCTTTTTCAAAATAATCAACTGACAATATCAAAATAGACAATCATAATAATCTCGGAACAGTGAAACCTAATCATAGAAACGAATTTAGTCCCCGGAGACTTGTGTGTAAAGCGTATATTCGTTCCTTTAGAAAATATGATATATGGTCGCCCTTCCCTTTACGCGATTATCTGGAAAGGTCGTGGGGTTCAAATGCGCACTGGGCGTTTTTATTTTTTTATTCTAAATGTATATTATATTTGTGCGACCAATGATATTTATATATTATTAATAACGACAGGGGAAATCATAAGAAAAACACGAAATAATGACTCCGTCTAAACGGTCATATATTTTTTTATGATAAGAAGACAATAATGTTATAGTCGGAATTATTTTTTATTTATTTATTTAAATGTAGCACCCCAAAAGGACGTGACGAGTACAGATGATATTGAACACGAATCACAGGCTTAACATCTAATACAAACAATAGAGAAAATGTACATTATAATGATTTAAGAATTAATATTAATTTCAATACTTTTTTTTTAATTCAGCAAGCGGGTCGAAACGAAAATCAAAATTTGATTTTTTTTTTACAATGGATAAAAAATTTGATGGCTCTGGAATAGTAGGCGTACTAGAGCATGGACGAACTAAAAAGGGTGGATTATTTCTCGAGCTAAAAGCTGCAGGTACTTTTAAATTATTTTTTTTCAAGAGCTCGGGCAAATAATTAATACCCCAGAAATTAACTTATAAATAAAAGCTACATCATTAATTAATAATCGTCCAAAAGTTTCTTGGCACTATAGAGTCTGGAGCCACATATAAGCCTCGCCTATACCTTAAATTCTCGAAAAACTACTGAGTATTTTTTAAGTTTGGCTGCTAAATTATTTTGTTTAGGATTCCAAACCATTATCATTACTTGGTCGTTTCCTATAGTATTATATCACAATATATAATGTAATAAAATTATAATTGTGAATAATATCTTCTGAGTCGCGTTCAAGAGATAATGCTGTAACTTAATATAATATAATATTATTAATAATATGCATCGTAGGAATAAAAAAAAACCGTCTTCGCGAATGCGGATCGTCGGTCGCCCATGACCAATAAAAATACATTATCGTATTTATTTGTATTACCGTCGTCTTATATATATATATATATATATATATAAATTATTATGTATAATATGAATTATAGAATATACGCAGGAAAGTATATAATAATAATACGCGATATCCAAAGGACATAAAAATAGGGCTTCGTGGCGACATAAAAAAAAATAATAATAATTTCTCCGCTCAGTTCGGAAGTCGACTCGTGTGCGTATGTATAATAATAATATTATGCTCCAGCACTAAACATGTCATTGCCCCAGCACTATAAAATATATAAAGTCGTGTATCTATGTACACTATTATTACTATTATTATTATCATTATAATTCATATATATTATAAAACGTATTATTGTACTATAGATATACAGGGTAATTCACCAAACATGCTCACCCCCATTTTTTCCTCTGATAATGAATTTATTCAAATTCTGATTTTTGAAATTTGTAAATATACACAAGGACTATATTTTCAAATAATTGAATTTTTCACAATGCTTCATTTTTTAAATCTAAATTCGCCAGTCTTACAAATTATTTATATCTATACAGTAGTATTAAAGACTACAATTTTCATTCCCTCATACCTTATAAATTCATTAAGTAGGTACTATGGATATTTTATATCTTCAAAACTCAAAGGAAAATAACTCAAAAACTACTAGTACAAATTTTGATTTTGGTTTGAATCAAAAATTTCAGAAAAATGATCTACTGTTTAATTTATAGTTGAATAGTGGTGTTCTCATTTGAAAAACGGAAATTTGTATTTCCACGGGACACACCTTCAGTAGTCAAAAATATCACGAGAATTTTAAAATATGGTCTTGAAGTTTATTTAAAAATTAAAAAAATAAGATTTTTAATAGCTGCATTGAAAAAAAAGGGGGTGATCATGCTTGATGAATCGCCCTGTATATGCTTCGTCGTATTGTTTCGAATAATCCGATCATTTATAATAGTATGCTCGAATTTAATGCAAAAAAATAATGAATATTGTATTTTGTACCTACTCCTTTTGACTGTTGATTAATATTTTTACTCTGTTAAAAATTCACATTTCTATTTTTTTTTTATCTTTTATTATTCAATTTTGGTTGATGTTAAGCCTCAAATGAGGCACTGGCGTAACGCACCATAGGTAGAGTCAATATTTTAGCAAACAAAAATATTCACGAAAAAAGGCCTTCTCTTTTCGTAACATTAGATATTTTTTATTTCAGATGGCTATGGTCAAAGGTATCTTTTATATGTATTATCCCAAGTTACCTAATGTCCTTTTTTCGTTATAATTAGATATAATATTTTGATGATATTGAGGTGATTCGTGCAGATGCTCCTGTAATTTTTGAAACTTTTTCTTTTTTTTTCTTGTGACTTTTTTGGTTTGATTATTAAAAATTATAAGGTCTTTGTGTACATTATGTACATGTGTAGGTTTTTTTAAATCAGTTTTAGACAGTAATTTTGTTTATTTTCCCGAGATTCGTGTGATGCGAATCTAATAACTTAATTTGAGCACCTAACCATATTTTAATCTTCTGAAAATGTATTATTATTTTGATTGCTCAGATATTATTTTCATTGATAATTAAAAGCACTTAACAACTAGTTACTATTATTATTTTTATGTTTGCGGCTTCGAGTGTATAACGTGTACTTTCTTTAATTGCAAAACTCTATACTATAAAAATACTGAAACTGTCTTTCAATTTAAATTGTAAGGTTTCTATTTCTTCCCTATAATGGTATAGCTTGCTCCGTTTTTGTTTTAAGATCCATCCATATAAGTTCTACTGTATAGCCGTACAAGTTTTCCACTGATTGTACTTCTTGGAAGTTTTCAATACTTAATTATTCTGTAGTATTTTAGAAAATAATGCCAGTCAAGAAAATAGAACCCTTATAATTGATATTATACAACGTACACACTTAGTTTCACAAAATAGACATAGGTACTATTTTTATTATTATTTATTAACCAGTGGCATCGCAGGTCATTGAGAATCAATTACAAACATTAAAAGTTTCAAACTTAATCGTTTAGCTATATGCAATTGCTGTCTAGAGAGTTAGAAAGAGAAAAAAAATTGTGTAAACAAATGTTATATTATATTGTATTACGGTCTGAAGAACATTTTTAATGAATATTTTTATCGTATACTTGTATACAACCTCTTTAAGAAATACATGAAAAATTATTTTTATATGATTGTCAACAAAATATTGCATTGCATTTACGAAAAACGAATTTTTGTAAGCGAAGTATAACTGCAGTCTTAACCTCTGTAAAAACAACGGTCGAGAATTGGTTGAGGTAACTTGTATTTGGTTTTTTTTTACAATCAATCTATTTTTGAAACGCCTGAAAACCTTTTACGGACATTCGAGTAATATATGAACTTTCAAAAGTACGACCAATGTGGACGACCCCACATGACGTCCAATTTTCTATCCATATAGCATTGCGGTGGTTATCTTTTGATGTATTAATTCTCAAAGGTTGTTTTCGTGCAAGGCATATATATATATAATAAAGTACATCGTACGACTTTAACCGTACAGCTATATAATTGTATACAGTTGCTCCACTCGAAAACTAAACTCTGATTCAATAAAAATAATAAAACATTGTGTATTTTTATCATATTTTATGTGTCAGGCATTTCGTTGGCACGTGTCGGCGAGGGAAGAGGGTTGTCGACCACTGAAGATTTTCGATGACGAAGGGATGGGAATAAGATCAATAATAATAACGTGTAGGGTCGAAGATTTTGATGTCACAAAATCGGATTTTTTTTTTTATTTCTATAAAAATCAAAAAGAATAAAAATACAAAACCGATAGAAATCTCAAATCACTTGATTTCAATGGGAGGGTTTGAGTCTCGTTTACCCTTCACACACGCTGCACGGTCTACCGATCAAAAGCCACCAAATCAAAGGGTAGCTTTATAGAATAACTTTGAGTCGTCATTTCGTATCATATGAACGACCTGGACATCACCTCGTTGTGTAGCAAAAGTGGTTGACGAGTTTTCCACTCAAAATCATCGTGTGGTCTCATAATTATTGGCTGTTATATTATTATTCGCGATAATGTTGTTAAAAAATAAAAATATAATATGCCAAACTTCGATACCCACGTGTTTATGTTACCGTTGAAATCAACCAATCGCTATGTAAAGCCTTGTTAATAGTCAATTCTTTGGGGTTTACCATTTGTGAGTAACCGATTGGTTAAAACTGAAAATAGTGATTTTTCGGAGTTTTTAGTTATAACATTGAGTACCCAAGTAATATCCTAAAGATATAGGCATATTAAGTATGTGTTAGTAAAAGCTGTTTCACACATGACAGAAACTTATTACGTTTTTCCGAGTAGATGAATGTAAAATGCTTATTCCAAGCCAAATGTTTAATAATAATGATCATTTGGTTAACTTACTGATAAATAATAAATACACTTAAAATTGTTATCAAAATATATCTATTTTATAATTTTCAATACATGAACAATTTCGAAAATCGTTTGGCTTGTAAATAGAAATTTAAGACATTTGAAATTTAAAATGTTTTAAATTTTTTTTAATAATATAACGCGTATGAATGATTGACAATTGAATACAAATTTTCTCATACGTTGTTATAACTGTGGTTGATAAATATTACACTTTTTTATTCATAAGTATTCGAGTTCAAATCTTGACATAATTAACCAATGAACCGTAGCCTAACAATCTTGAACTTTAATCGTTAAATATAATATAATGATCGGTAATGTGTTTTACAACATAAATTACCTAATCTAGAATGAAACTCATCAAATTGTATTTGATTGTATAATGTTATTTTGACTACTCTCAACTGTCTAAAACCAGCATAACGTGTGGTGATCGTTGTGCGTAAGGCCCATGTGAGGCCGTCCGGAGTTGGCTGCAATCTAAATTAGTTCAATAACGGAAAATGTAACAATTTTAGAGGATACATTCACGACTAGGTACCGACTATAATACTTCTTCTCTATCATACTTATTATTTTAATTTCGTCGGTGCTGTTCATGTTATTTTCTTTGAGGTAGTCCAACAAAGCCTACGCGAACACAATGACTGACAACATCTATGCATAATGAACGATTTCACGGAAATAAATTCAAATAAACGACACAAAAATAATTTAAAATATAAATTCGAATAAAAATTAAATACTTACTCAAATATTAATTGTAATCATTTTAATATTCTATGCTGAATATCGGTTTAAATGTAATCGTCCAGTTTAAAATCACTCGGTTTAAAATCTTAAACGTTTTAATATTAGCCCAAGTTAAATTAATCTTTCAATCGTATCAGATATTAAAACAACATTGGTACGGTTCGTACTTATAACACAGTTATAAAAACCAATGAATCAGTCTAACCACAATTAAATTTCAAACAAACCGAGCCGATTTCCATGATAAAGCGATAACGTGGTTTATCGACCATGATTTAAATTTTAAATTAGTTTTTTTTATGCAAAAAATAAATTAGTCTATTTTACTGTTATTTTTCTAAAGTTGTGTACTATCAACCAGTTTTTACTAACACAATTTGTACACAAGATTTTTTTTTTGTGTAAAATTCCGAATAAAATATTATGATTGAAGTCTCTCTTTACGGAACACAAATAGCATAAATTGACTAGCTTTACTTTGTGATCGGCCTTTGACGGTAACATAACGTCTGAACGGATTTGATCGAAATCATAATCAGAGTAAACCATAAAGTAAACGCAATACAGCAGTTAGATATAATTTAGACTGCTGTGGCTGGCGTGATAAAATTCGGAAGCAGTTGCAATCAAACCATGAATTTTGACTTTTGAGCTATGTTTCGCCGAAAATGTTTTATTCTCATTTTTATAATATTATCTTAAAAACAGGTGCTCGTTATACATACGTCCATTCGTCTTATTATTTATGCATATTTATTGTATTCATTTCAGTTTTATCCTCATATCTTTACTTGACTTTTATCTCGAATACTATCGATGAATTTAAAAACAAATAGTTATTCAAAGTATAATATATATATTAATATATTGTACAATATGTGTTCGTATATCATATATTAGTATATATTAGGTACCAAATTGTAGACATAATAATATTATTATGTTGTAGCATTGACTATATTTATTAGTAAAAATGTTGTATGTCTCGGAAAAACTATGTCAATAAAATTAAAAAACCGAAGACTAAAACTGAAAAATCTCATTTGCAATTATTTCAGTGCACCTCTGAAATTCTATTATATTCATTCAAATATCGAGTTTTGTTTACCTACAATTATTATTTTTATTAAATTAAGATATTATTTTATAAACTAGTGTTCGTTATACAGACATTTGATTACTCTTATACATATTATACAACACGTACATTTATGTTTTAACGTTATTATTACTTTTGTCTCAAAAATTATTGGTAAATTTAAAAACATAGACTAATTCAAAATATAAAACTACTTCGTTTTATTAAATTGACTATCCTTATCAATATATCAAAATATATTACTAATCTATGATTTGATAATATTATGTTGAGCTATTATACGCGTTACCAAATTTTTGAAAAATAATTTTTAACTGTTTCAGCAAAACGTCGAGATCTAGATGCAAAGACCTCACACATAACTATGTTCCTATTTCTTCAAGATATTTGCTCAAATATTGATCTCTGTTTAACTACCGATAATTATTCTTCTTCTTAAAACATTATCTTAAAAACGAGTCCTCGTTATTCGTTATTTTGCATACTCAATAGATATTACTCATACATATTTTATATCGTATGCTATTCATGTTTTCCTTACCTACTTGACTATGTTAATCTCAAAAACTATTGTTAAATTTAAAAACAAATATTTATTTAAAATATTATATTATACAATCTGTAGACATAATAATATTGTGTGGTGCTACTATAAGACGAGTGACCATCTTTTTTCAATAATAATGTTTTACTGTCTCGCCAAAACCTCTAGCAAACAAATTCAAAAATCCTAAACCTAAAACTGAAAGAACTCATTGAAAGATCTTATTATTGTCCTCTGCCTGTCTATTTCTTCGGGGTATTTACTTTCGATAAACAGTACACGTACAATAATCATTACACAATAGTTTCCGAGGTTTCGATGGCGTTTGTGATCGAATGGCGTGACGTGTGCGTGAGTCTGCACACGTAGGGAAACTCGGACTTGTTCGAAAAAAATAAAGCAGCCATAACAATAACAATCAATAAATATGACAAGACTTCTGGTCTCCCAATCGCGGTCTATACTTTTGTCGTAGATATCTACACCATATTATATTATTATGAAACACCTTCCAAATCACAGCTTGCACGAAACTCCTCAAGAGTAGCACAACAAATTTCTAGAATCTGAAACCATGGTGTTCATAAGCACCTAAATTTGAAAATTCCGAAAACCAGAAAATATGATCTGCCAAGGAATAAATGCCGGGCAAGCATTTTCAACACGCAATCGTTGAGTTTGAAAACACATTGCGATAACTTAACTCGTTAATCGATCATCCTCCATATACTATTATACGCGTACCACTCGTCGAAATGTAGTGTGAATGTCTGCCGGTTACGTAATAATATGTATATAGTAATATATACAAGTCTATGTTCTAAGTTATGTATAGCGTGCGTGTAGGCACTCTATGTGTGTATGTGTATGAAAAGTTTTTCTCGGAAAAAGGTGGAGGACTTGGCTGCTGCCGCCGCCGCGCTATTATTGCGACGAGTGTAAAGTCTATTGTTTGGAAAATGACGGGGTTCGATAAAAGTTTTGTTGGTTTTGCGAGCGAGTGTTTTTTTTCTTCCGCGTTTTGTTCTCGGCCCCACAGCGAAAGGGGCCTGGGGTTGGTGGGGGGGGCGGAGGTCTGTCACTTGAAATCGCTTAGTTGCAGGATACAGTTTGATCGCAAATATTACAACAAAGTACTTTATCATCAGTCCGAGAAACTTTGCCGGGAAACCGTGCCGAGCAGTCGGGAGTTTAACACCCAAACGTCGTCAGCGTGGTGCAAACTTTACACTTTTCTGAATTTCATACTCGTCTTGTGTACATATTGTACCGTTTTTAGAGAAGTATATACGAGCCACGGAGCGTTTTGAACGCACCAGCCGCAACCCAAGTGGTGGCGTATCTGCAGCAAGCCTTCTAAAATAATGTAAATATAAAATATTTATCTTATAGCTGTGACTATACGCGGAACGGGTTTTATTGTGTTTCAATAAAAATACAAAAACATTTGATTTTACCGTTTTTAGAAATTCTCTGTAAACCAGTCGTGCGTCAGTGTGAGTCATACGCGTTTCGTTTATTTATGTAGAACACTTAATTTGATTACTTAAATATAAATTAGGTTTAGTTTCTCCAGTAAAATTCTTGAATACGAATAATATCAACTATTTTCAAACGCTAAAACACGAGTATAATTAAAATATAGGTGTGTATGTACCACATATATATATAAACCACAAATGCACTGTAATTCAAAATCAACGGAGTTGTGATTGAAACCACTCGAGAAACCATGAAGTCATATTTTTTATTGGCTTAAAAATCCAACTTAAAATATATTATAATACAGTGTTTGCGCATTGGCGGGGGAGATATGAACAAGGGCTGCAAGAGATAATAATATTTTATACGTTTATGTGTTATCACGTCTTCTGTTCGAAACTACAAGTATTATATTTATGAGAATATGACTAGAGATGCAAGCTTTGTGTCAAGCAATTCCATATAGCTCCTCTCTCTTTTTTAACATTTCTCGATTCGTTTGAGGGCATATGAATTGCATAATATTATATATATATTATGGTTGTAAATATGTTGTACAGCTGCGATACCAACATAATCATTCCATAATCAACGATTATAATAAATTATTTGTTAATTGACATAATTCATCAATGATAATTTATAACGATATAATCATTGCAGTCGTCGATGCTGTCATAATAATTGTGAAGCTTGTCCACATAACTATTATTATTTTTAACAACACATATTTTACGGTGTGTGGTTCCTAAAACGTTTACAGATGAAAAGATAGGAAACAATTGAAATATTTTTTTGTGAGAACTGTGCAAAAATGCAGATAATCTTTGTGACTCAACTGTCCTCATTGCAGTGGTCGTATAATAAATAAAATTAATTAATTTCGTTAAGAATAATAGTATTCGTATCAGAACCAAATGGGCAGATTTAATGAAATATTACTTTGGCTTAGACTGCTTGGAAAAAAAATCAACAAACATATTATTATTGTTACGTAATACCTGAGAATTATTATAAAAGTTCTGCAGTTGACAGATAAAGAGATAACAATTTGCGTAGTTCACCAATCCCTGCTATAGAGTATAATTAATATTAAATGTAACACAATTTGTTTAGTTATTAATGAAAAAAATATTTATTATAATATATTATATTTAAGTACATTTTTCGGCATGGAATATATTGTGAAACTCGAAAAGTACTCGTGCCCTTATAGCATATTAAATTGTGCATGTTGAGAGGTAATATTTTGTTCACGTTTGTATTACGATGTATCTCATGTACGCAACACTATCAAACGAAAATTTAATAAATCGTCAACAAACATCAAGTATAAAAAGGCACCGGAACCAAAAAAAAAAAAAAAAATTGATTCGTTCACGTAATCATGTTGATAAAAAAGATAATTTAAAAAGTTGTTTTAAAATAAAATACTAGAAAATCCGCTTATAAAAAGGAAAAAAATGATTTTCCCGTTCAAGTTTGTCATAAAATCATAAACTTTTCAAACCATTACAAAAACCAGCTATAAACCACTTGAGTTGCAGGAAAAGTTAAAAATGGAGAGGTGTAGAGGGGTGATCGGAGAAATCTGGGTAAGAAAAAAAATCACATCACATGTTTGAAATGTAATGATTTTAAACGTCATAGGATTACCTATGAGTACTCACAATATTATAATCATATTGAAAGCTAAGATGAAAATAGTCGTATGAGCACTAAATTTTACAGAAGAGGAGTCTCGACATTTTAAATTATTTTACACCAAAAATGTGTATTGTGTTTTTTTTGTTTTTCAGTGTTACAACTAATTTACTTCATTAAAATATTTTGTAGATTTCATAAATGGACGTAATTTTAAGTCTTTGAATATTTTTTTTGATAATGTGTCTTTTAAATTTAAGAGGATTTCTGAGCAATATTTGTTTTTCCTCTCAGATCCGCTCGCAACTCAGACAAAACGCTTTCACCCAAAATCATTTTTTATGATTTTTGAGTAAAATCATCTATCATAAAATGTATAGAATATAATACTTTTGAGGGTATAAAATATCGATTGTTATTTGACTTTGTGTTTGACTTTCAAAATTTAAAAAAAAAATTTTATTTTTATGATGATTACACTTTTTTTAAAATTTTAAACAATTTATTTTGTACAAATCAATAAGTTATACCCTTTTAAAATATTTTATTTTTAGTTTTTAGTATGGGTAATTTTACTCTCACATTCTCTTAAATGGAACTTGTTAAAAATGGCAATTATAAAACAATTAACAATATTTTTTTACCGTAAACATACAATGTTTTGATGGACATATTAAATTTAAAAATGTTCATTTAATAAAAACTCGAATTAATTCACTGAATTGTTTTAGACAAAAGTAGGTCCGGACTTGTTGTATTCGTCCGTTTAATATTTTGATCACGATACAATTTTAATTGTATCTATGTTTCATTAATTTAGGACTTGCGTTATAAGACACCGTGTTCACTAAAAAACCTATCTTGAGGTAAAAACACAAACATTGTCTTAAGTATTGATTAAATAAAACGATATAATTAGAAGGGAAACGAATAATTTTTTTTTTTTAAAGAAGAGAGACTCCGTCCCCCCGTCTCCTGTACGAGAGGAAAGGCCTCTCGTACACAATATTCAAGCACTGAACTTTATACAACTCGTCTGAGTGGTTTGGATTATTAAATAATTTGTAACAGAGCTGATAAATCTTCATTCAGCTTGTATTGAAAATAAATCATATTTTTAATTCTTTTAGTATTATGTTCACATATAGGTATCGTGATTTGTATTTTATTTATATTTTCGTACAATAACCTTTTGGTGGTTATTAATTATTTTAGTCTCTAAAAAGAGTGATTACTCATCGGTGACACTCTCATCTGTGACATTTTACTGTAATAATTCACAGCACCATTTTCTATTTTGATATTATTTAATACTAAATGGTAGATATAACCACCTGTTAATGTCTTAACTTTGCTCGAATGCAGATTCAATAATATTGTATTGCGTGGCACTCGAGATAAATATCGGCAATCGTCTTATTTTCATTTTTTTATGTTTAGTTTTGTTTATAGACGAAGATTGTCTCATGTGCTTACTAGCGTAAGTTTCACTGACGACTGGGCTTTTAAAAGTCGAAGACTCGATTGAATTCGTAGTCCCCGACAAATGAATTAATCATGAGTCGTTCCATGTTGGGACCGGGGCTGAAGTTATAAATAGATGCGTGCTATCCTGGTCTAGTAAAAACGTATTTTAAAAATAGTTATTCATAGACAATAAGTTGGTCGGAGTTTGCAGAGATACTAATAGTTTCCGTTATAAATGTGAAAACTTTCAAAGTCACTCGTCCGCAGTGCGACTACTGAAGGGCGGGGGAGGCATTCGAACGGTGCGACTATAAAACATTTTTAAGAAGCTAGAAAAATAAAAACAAACTTGCCTACGGTCGTAGTTGTAGTAGTTGTTCGGCGGACGGAGATGAGATTTATCGATTTCAAACGCTTTCCCAATTATTGTTGAGACGTTTCGTCTGCTGTTCGACGTGTTCACGATATAAATAGAAACACTCGACAGTGAAACTACTTATTTCGAATGGCCGAGCTTCGATATCTGTGAACTATTGTGTGTATATGAGTCATGTGTGTGTGTGTGTGTGTGTGTGTGTGTGCGCGCGCGTGTTTGTGTTTGTGTTTGAGTATTGATTTCGCCATATTGCTCGTTAACAATAATACAACTACGGTAATAAGGTCTAAGGTGTACTGCTCAGTGTTGGGTACCTTTATATTAGCTTGTACAGGAGGGTTGCAATAGTATGGGGAAAGTCTCCCAACGATAATAATTATAAGCTTATTTTTATCAATGAGACTTCTCCGGTCGATTCATTTGGTAACTCATATTATTGGCATAGGTGTCTTAATATGGGTAATGATAATAAGTAATATATTGTAATCAGCAAACTTTCAAAATTGAGCTATAATAATGTTTATAGGAATGCAAATTAATTAACCAACAATGTACGGTAAAAGTATATAATTATATAAAATAATGTTAGTCAAATAGCAATGGCTGTCCCGCGGACTTAGTTTAATAAAAAATAAAAAATTTAATTAAATAAGTGATTTAAGTACCGAGTTATTCATTTAAAAAAGTACACAATCAGATTATTTCAATAACCATTAACGTTTTTGAAAATATTTTTACATAATTTTTAAGTCGTTAAAATCACTGTATTTTTTACTTTATTTTTAATCATTATTTTTTGTTTTTTTATGAAAACTCACTTTTCTAATTCTTTATTACAAAGCATGATAATTTTTGGAGTAAGCACTCAATGCATATAAATCGAATTTTGAGTGAGTAGTTTATGAGTTAAAATCATTTTAAGTCTAGATGAGCGGTATTTTTTTTTCAAAAGTCATTTTCAAAAACGATATTTTTTTGTTGAAATAATGAGTGTCATCTGGACCACCCTGTATACTTTTTCAAAATCATAGAGTGTTATTATAGCAATGCATACTATTTACATATTGTATACGCGAGGTTGAATGGTCAATTTTATTTTTCCACGTAGGAACATCATAATATTATGTTCTCGGCTTTGTTTAAACATCAGATTAATATTATAAAATGTCATAATGAGCATATATTTCGTTAGCCACTGACGTCTAGTTTATTTCCAAATTGAGATTTATTTACGACGATTTATTTGTGACGCATGTGAGGCGTCAAAGTTGAGATATGTGCAATTTATCATTATACGGTGCGATGAAAAATACACTAAAGCGATTTCATCCTGCCCTACTCGGAGTCGTATGTAGTAAGATTTATTTGTTAGAAACCATTTCAATGCTCAAGTTTTATATTTATAGAATTCTGAGTACACACATTTAAATTTAGAGATTGATTTCGAACTCGTTGCCGAGAGAGTGTATTATAGTTTTTTATAATGCTGCGTTTTATTTTAGCTTTCTTCGGGAAACACTTAACAAGACAGTAAAATTGTTGGAAAACTTTCATCGCCCACTCTAACTCGGATACTAACCAGCCTGTAGGTACCTACTTTAGAAAGATCATTTTTCAAAACAGTAACATTCACAGTAAACTTGTTATTAACAAAATCCTACCCACTTTGTAAGTACTGAGGTGTGCGCGGAATATGTTTTCAAGATTTCTTTCAGATTTAAAATAATTACACGAAACTGAGTTGTGACGAGATGAACAAACCTAGATCATATTATATTCTGTTCTTGCAAACTTCTCAATGTGTTTTTTTTTTTTTTTAATTTAAATTTACATTTTATTATATTATTATGTTGTGGCGCTGGAAAATTTTTTTTCTTAGTTACAGTGTGTTAAAAAATTAATTTCTATACCTATTTGTACTTAAATATTAATATTGTTATTTTATCAACAAATATCTATTACGATTCAATCCTTAAAATCAAAATTCAGATGTTAGACCCCTTGTCCCTGTGTAAATTATAATATAAGTTATGTATAATATATTATTATTACGTAATAATAAAAGTGATTTGATAAATAAAAGACGATTTTCAACTTTAACATAAATTCCGATGATTGATGTAGTTGGTTCTTATTAAATATACCAGAAAAATGATAAAATATGTTTGGACAGCCAAATTGTTTCCAAATAATGCATATTTATGATTATTATGAATCATTATTTTAAACTATACTTGCCATCTATCTACTATCATTCGACTTGATGGGTTAATGATTACATAAAATAGTATCGTAAAAATGGTAGTCTTTATAATCCTGACCTTTTGTTTTTCCCATGTATGGGAAAATGAGATAACATGGTAGACCACACGCTACATAGGTATAGGTAGGTTAGGTTAGGTACTTCCCTTGGAAATAGAAATGCTGTTGAAGCGAAATTTTGAAAGATAAAATTATGTTTGATATTCTGTAATTATTAAATAGCAAAATACTAAATAGCTTTTATTTTGCTTGACTATTTTCTTAGTTATTTGATTTCCTTTATCTCAAATATTGTGAATTTACTTGGTATTATGAAAAAACTTACATCATAATAATTGTATACAACTTAGTCATATTGTGAATATTTATGAATTTATGATATCTGTTTTTATCTAATATTGTTGACAGCATTTAAACAAAAAGAAACAATATTAAAATCAATTCAGATAGGTACTGCATTGACTGTACAATTTAACAATTTAGCTGTACATTGTCATACCAGAATAAAATTCAGTAGGTACTTCTAAAAAATCAATAAATTAGCAAATGTAATGAAATAACTTTAAAAAATAAAACAAATAATACTGCATCGTGTGCCGAATCATCATAAAAGGTGAAAAAAATATTGACGAAATATGATCATGTCATACTGAAAAATGAAAAACTTATTTTTAAAATATTTTGATTTTTCGATAATATACTGCCTTTCAATTCTGGAGGACAAAATAGTAAAGAAAAATAATAGTAAATACAATATTATAATAATATACTTTTATAATATTATCTACGTTATTCATAATTTGATTTGAAATTAAAATAGAATAAAGGATTTTATTCATAAAGATATTGTTATGCAATGCATGAGTACTTATTCGTTCAAGGTATTTTCGATTTCACTAACACAAAGTAATGTTGTTTAAAAGTTTTAAAGTTCAAACTTTATGCAAGAACTAAGTACCTATGAAAAATCTGAAGTAATAATATTTAAAATATTATTTTATTATAGTTAAGGAACAAAATCAACGAACAGAACTTGATGAGTTATGGGTTTATTGCACATAGATATTACTCAATTATTAAATAATAGAAAACTTTATTTTTTACACATTATTAGTTTACTACATACCAAAGCTGTACGTTTGCTTATTCATGTTTGTTCAATTATTTTCTTTATAATATTAGTGAATGAAAAAACTGTTAAAAGGTTTTGAAAAAAAAAAAATGGTCTTCTTTAGGTTATTGTATTGGACCTTTATTCATATTCATGTCGGTTTGATGGAAAATAATTTTTATTTGATAAGTTCTTTCACAATAATATAATAATAATAATAATATAATTACTGTTCTATTATTACAATGTTTTTACGTAATTATAATCTATAATATTGTCATTTTGTTTTGCAGGAGGTTCCGGTCCAGATGGCACTGCAGCGCAAAAAGAGTCTGCCGGACGTCCAAGTGCCGCTGAACGCTCCAGCTTCGATCACCCGGGAAGAGGTGTCCGTGTTGAGTTCGGCCCGGAGGGAGGAAATTCGAAGGGTGGAAGAAGAAAACGAACGGCTCCGAGCCAACCCACTGCTCTACCTAGTCAGTCCGCACATGAAGGTACGTGCAACCGCAATAATACAATAATGCACACAAGCCGTGGCGCCATTGCTGTAGGCGAGTCCCTGTTATAAAGTTTACCGGTAAAACTTTTAGCTTAACTTAATTCCGAATCAATATGCGACTTAATTCCTGACCGACTAGTTTTGATTCGAATCTCACTCAAGCTTTATTACTGTTGGTGGGTATGGGTGAATAGGTAACATATTTTAATACATTTTCAATAACGAACATATTTCGATTCGAATAGCACCTAAGCCCAATTGTTGTAAGGGTGGAAATCATTTACAAAAGTGTCTTTGTTGTTTTATCTACATAGAGCCCGAATTTATTGATTATTCCAAAGTATTTGTGTAATCAACGTTGACTTGAGATCCTGACTATATCCCAATGTCCTCTATAGTGAACAACATTTTTTTTAAAACTATTTATATTAAATTGTCTTTAACCTCGACAAAATTGTAAATATTAGGATTTACTCGTGCACACAGCTGTTTGACATAGAACATCAAATATATATGATATTTATGAATCTACACAACAATTATTAATGCTTTTGTGCACGTCAATATATCCTAATAACATTACAAATTATTACGAATGAAATAATTATGTTGTTGATGGACCATGGAATATAATTTATTACAATATTATAACACAATTATTATAACTGCACTCATTGCTATTCTATAGTAGCTCTTGAAATAAATGTACTACACAAAGTGATCCATTTGACGTAAGTCACTGATTATTTTAAATAACTATAAATGTTTTAAAAAATATTTTTTTAGAGCAAAATTGTTCTTTTGTAACGATTTAAAATTATGTAAAATAAATATTTTCAAAAACACTAGTGTCTTATGAATTAATGAATGTTTCACATAAAATAGATCACTCTGTATAATTTTGACTATAGACAAGAAATCAACGGGTTTTGCAAAATATGTTATATGAAGCCAAATTTTTGGAAAAAAATTCAAGGTTGTATTGCGCATAACTAATCGGTGTACATTTTAAGCATTTAGAATAATTACTGTTTATGAATGTCAATAATACCAATAGGATTTTGTTAATGTAACAGATTATTATGTTGGAAAGGGGTGCTATAATCCTGTCACATTATCATAGGTCAAAGGGTCGTGTGGGGCATTGCTTCTCTCTTCCATCCTCTTAGCTATAAATATGTCTCCAAATATCACATCATATTTCACTAATGCTAAACAAATGTATAATATTCATTATACTACTCATTTACTGTAGATCAAACATTAATGATTACGATTATATTAAACTATTTTTAAACTGTTTTAAAGTTGTATCAGGACGTAAAGACTTAAAACTATATTCGTTCAAAATATTTAACTTGTAGCCTAATAAAAAAAAATGATTGTTTTATTAAAAACATATATCATTTCAATGTATTCTAAAGCGCATGTACATGGAAAAAATTTGACTTAACTATTCTAAAAATCCTAAAATTCCAAACGGGCAGTCTCTCCGACAATAAGTCACGGTAAAAATTAATGTTTTCGCTTCATTTTCAATATACTTTTTTATAGTTTGTGGATTTAGTTTTCCAACTGTCTAGAGAATTCTATAAGCTATGTGAAAAAGTAATATAATATATGTATATATATATATATATATATATATATATTAGGTTTACACCATGTATTGGATTATGCTACTCTAAACTTCAGATACTTTAACTTTCTACCTAGCTATTTTTAACCCCAAAAGTGGGGAGTAATACACGAAATAAACTAAAAAAAAACACAGTGACTTATTATAAAAAATCACTGCTCATAAACACAATATGAAGAAAATAATAATTGAATGTGCTTGACCAAAAAACAACACACATATTTTACGGTTACTTATCAAAAATGAATTTTCTCTAAAAGTGACTGTTGGGTGGCGGTAATGGATGTTACTTTAAAATTTAGATACTTTGACATAATACATAAGGCTTTAGAGCAGGTTTTCTACCCAAAAAGTGGTAATACGTGAAATGAACTAAAAAATAAATACAATGACACATTATAAAAAACACTGCTTACATACACAACACAAAAATAATTGAATCTACCTAGAAAAAAATAAATGAACATATTTTACTCCTACGTATCAAAATCAAAAATGAAGTTCCTCAAAGTGACTTGACCTGATGACTGCGGTCAATAATGATGGTGGCGGTGGTGGAAGAGGACTTGAGCTGCCCTCAGCCCTCCAATACGACCACGCCTATGATTCGGGACACTTTGTCACGAGAATATTTATGACGGTACTTAGCCACCTTTAGTAATGAACCGACTAGGAGGAAAGTCGCTCTGGAGTATGGTCTTACAAGCGGAGACAAACGACGCTGGGGACCTATAACTTGTAAATTTAGACTGTTCAACTTGTTCTCTTCATTATGAGTGGGTCGAGTAGGTATTAAAACGGTCAATGTAGCTCGGGGTCTCACTCCAAAACTGCAGTTAGGGTGACCGGTTCTGTGGAACTCTGTGTTCACTTGTGAATATTATATTTGGGTATTATGACCATGAATATTGTAATTGATACAAAATAGGTGTATTTAAAATATATGCAAAATCAGCAACATTGAAAAAAAAACATTGCACAGTTTTCTGCAACCGATCTTTCAACCCTAGGCATCTGTCTATCCTGCGTATCGATAAATCCGCCTCCGAGTCTATGACCTAGTAGAAAATGACAGCAACTAAATTATGATGATAATGTATTATAAAAACACAAATAATAAAACCCTACGTCTGTCGCTCTCACGGTGAATCTTCCATCTAACGAAATTTTCTGTTTAAAAAAATACTTTCGGGGCCCAAACCAAATTAGGACCAAATTTATTGAATTCTATTTAACTAATTATTTATTACTCCGTACCGTGTTTTTTTTTTTTTGTTGGCCACGAGACTTACTCGTAATTAGAAAGTTTCACTGCGTAATACGTATATCGTGTATAGCACATATAGGTACAATTCGAATCGACATTGTATAATAATTATTATTATATTATACAACTGCCGTGCACAGTTCAGACTTGTTTTAATTTATAGGAGTTTGTATACTGATATATTACTGTGCCGTTCAACCCTCCGGTCCACGGCCTGGACCAACTACGCGTCTCCGGCGCCTGTCGCGGGATATCATTTAATCATAATGTAATAACAATACACGTAAACGAATGATAATATGATTTATCGGTTACATAAGAACCGTACGGTATACATGCACCTCCCATACCTGCGCATAATCGTCACAATAATATTATTATCGTCGTCGTCGTCGTCGTCGTCGTCGCAGTGCCACACTCGGATTGCGGGAAAGCTGCGTGTGCTCCGCGTGGTATATACAGTCAGTTTCAGCACACAGTTGTTGTTTTTGTTGGGTGGGGGGGGGGTAGTTCGAGATCGAATTACCTGCTTACTTATCCGACCCCTTCCCACCAACCCAGACGGGAAAATCGTGTCGTGTCCCCGAGGACTAAAATAATAGTAATAATAATAATGATAATATAACGTTACGGTTGCGATACAATTAAGAGCGGCGCTGGGCGGGGCGGGGGCTTAAAGGTCGGAGCGGAACGGGTAAAAAGTTCACCGCTCGCGATAATAAAGAAACGCATAGGCCGCGTGTCGTATTATTATTATTATTATTATTATTATTATCACCGTCGTTGTTATTGTTATTATTATAATAATAGTATGTCCGACCGTCGTCATCTCTGTCCTTCGCGTTAAAATTATTACGACTATTATTATTATTATTATTATACGGTCCGGCGATTTTATTTGTTTACATTACGGGCGACGCGATTAAGCTTCTTATCGTTCGCGGTCGTGTTTGGTTGCTTACATTTTATATGATTCCGATAAGGCTATTATCATCGATATTAAAATATTTTCGAGTGAACGTCATAAATCGATAATATTAAATCAATGTCATAATATATATATATCACTTTGATCGGTGCACATCTTCAGTGGATCCGGCGGTGGATGACAGGCGTCGGGTTTCGGCAAGATTATACCTGTACGGGTTGATCCATTTAACGTAGGGAAACCGTTAGCGTTTTTGAAAATAGAAACCCACCTACATCGATTTAAGTCGTTCGAGAACAACGATTTTGGGAGGAAAAATGTCCAAGTACTCAACACAAAACATGCTTGTGAGGAGTTATAAATTCACACTGTC